>JARHVA010003339.1:967500-1167500 GCA_037957365.1 Torreya grandis
TTCTCTCTCTTCTATCCCTCCCAAACTACCTTCTAGGCTTCTTCACTCAAATAGTTCTCTTCTTCACTTGAATAGATTTTATGACATTGATTATCATACAAAACCTCTATAAAATTTTCATAAATAATCCTTTACACTCCTATTATCATCTATAATAACTCTTTCTTCACTATAATATGTTATTATATTCACTTATATCCTTCACACATAAATATGCCTAAAAATGCCTAGTATTTATACAAGTCTCTTGTTCTTATCCTTCTTAGTCATCCAAATATCACTAATATCTTAATTATAACATGAAATGGATCTTAGGACATATCATATACATTTATTAAACATTATTTGGGTCCCTTTAGGTCTGACCTATCTCAATTAGGCTTTATCTCATTTTTAGGTCTCATAGAGACTTAATCTTATTAAGTTTATTTAGGACATGTTACATTTTGCCTTCATTGGAACACATTAGGACACATCAAATGGAAGGAACACATAATATTACACTTAAATATACCTATTATAATCTCATTTACTATACATAAATTTTTTATAATCTATCCACCACTTGAAGCATGTCATTAACACTGTTCATAATTAGGCCTGTGCATATCCAAAAAGTTTATCTTGAACAACTAAAGTATAAACATAATTTAAAAAAAAAACCATGGAAAAAATTAACAAACAAAAAAAAAATTAATGATCTTAGGGTCATCAAAATTTTCTTTAGACTCCACAAATCAAGGAAAAAGTACTCAAACCTATCTCTGCAAGTAGCCCACTCAGAACTACCAACTAGCCTCAAAACACAATCATGGAAACTTGATATTCAACGCCTAAAAAAATAATTACTATGAAATATAAAGCCTTAAATATATTATTATACATATCTATATCATTATCAAGTATAAATATCATAAGGTCTAATGCCAAATATTGGTCTTGTAGACCAATCTTTTATCTTTAATACACACAATCAAACCTAAACCAGTCAACTCATTTTAGAATTATCATTTAAAACTATTATAATGAATTATAAGATTATAAAAAACATGGATAGGTTAATAAAGTACAAAAAAACAACATTATGTGAATTATATACATCAACTCATGGCATATAGTCTCAAACTCATCTCTCCAACTTGCTTACTCAAAACTACCTATTTGCCTTGAAGACCATTCAAGATGATTTTGACCTTAAAGATATGTATGAAAAATTCAAAATAATATTTATTAATTTGAATTATATTATGAGATAATTTTACAAGTATAAATTATAAATATAACATGTTTATATGTAAATATTGGTCTTATAGACCAATCTCATAACCTTACACCTTCACTATCTCATTTGTACTAGACATGTAAACTTATGAGAAACATTTTCATCATATCCACTATACTAAAAAAATTATATCCAAAATTAAAATTTATTAAAGTTATTTAATAACATATCCATGCATTTTTATTCTCCATGATAACACATCCCTAATCACCTTCTCACTTCTACCTAGGTTTCTCACTATTTTCATCATTAAGCTTGTTAACGACTAGTTAACTTGTATAACCAATTTAAAACATGTGAAGGTTATAAACTGATAAAAAACCACAATATAAACTAAATAAAAGTCTCAATATTCATCATCCATCCATTTATCAACTTTGACTTGGTCAAATTTGACTACTACAATAAATCTTTGAGAAACAAAGCTTTTCCTATAGGTTCCACTTCTCACCTAAAAAATAAATCACACATGGAGATGATTGTGAGAGTTTAATAAAACATCCAATCACTTAAATATCCATATCAAACCATTATAATCACTTTATAACAACTTATTTCATATCAGGTCACTATTAGGGTTCTTTGAGGGTTTAAACGATATTCTAGTCTTAACGATCATTCATAAAGCTTGGCCCCTCATTCTAGAAACCAATGCTTGGAAATTTGAGATGTAAACCTTACCCATATACCATGAATAGTTTAAGTTCTAATTTAGAGGTTAAAAATTCCAATGAACACTTAAAATTTTTTTGGGTTGAGAACTCGTCATTTTGTGCATATAAGATACCTCAAAACACTTTTTCTTGGCTTATCCTTCAAATTTTGACCTAAAAATTGATTAATATACTTGGTACAAAATTAAAAACTTTTTTCAATGCTCACAAACTCACATTTTACCTTGGAAACTAATCTTAATAACCCATTAGGCCATGCTATCTCTCTTTGCACTCTGGGCTTTGACCTATAAGTCACATTAATACTTAAAACTAACCTTCTAACCACTATCCATGATATTATAACTTCATATATAAACTCAAGAAACTTATCTCATTATCAAGCACTACTTTACATCCTTCATATGCCTTGAAAAAACCTTATGAGACCTTATTAGGCTAGGAAGGATCTATAATTAGTCTAGTTATAGAGTTAGACTTAAGGTCTTATAATTATAGACTTACCTTGAAACTATCTTGATTGATCCAATACCACATATTAATGATATAAAAAAATTATACATCCTCTTATGAATCTGTGCATCTATCTTTCCAAGCCACCATGCTCTTTCATGTACAAGACTAGGAATCCTATGCATAAACCTCCTCAAGTCCTTTACTATGTTCAAACACTTGAAAACTAATCTTGAAACACTCTTTTATGTTTATATATCTTAATCATATGCCTTACATGTTCCTAAAATAATTTCATATTTATTTCCATACCTCTTCATATTCATTATTCACATGTTCATGATATGACTAAGCTTGATGAGATTGGGCTTCTCAAGACACCTTATACTCAAAGACTAGTGATAAAACATGCTTACCTTGGCCTGAACGTTGACATAAACCTTAGAATAATAATTAGGTTGCCTTCAAATTATCTCTCAATAGATAGACAATAGGTTTCCTCTAAATTATCTCTTATCACATGACTTCCTTGTCATAATAGGCACATATGATCATACCTCAAAAATCACTCACCATGTGTATTGACTTCAATGCCATCAACCTTGACATCAAATGAAATCATCCTTGACATCAATGAAAACACTTATCAATAAACTACCCCTTTATCATTCATGGTAAAACATTATTCAATTTGATCACTCTTATCTCCCCTAATCTAGTTAAACTCCCTTCTTGATCTTTCTCCCCCGTTGACATTAATGATAAAGTGTCTTTCCACAAACTACCTTATTTGAAACATAGGTTCAACACATAAAATATGAATAATTAAGGCAACATGCTCCCCCTTACTCCATGCATACCACTTGTAAATGAACTCTGATTACAAGATCAATTGAAAATAGATCAAACTCAATCAATAGCTTAAATAACTCCCCCTCAAACTAAGCATCTACCATGCTTATGTTAAATTAATATTCTTTCCATGAAGTTTAATGTATTCACCTCTTTCCATAGGGCAATAATATAACATAATCTCAAGATATTTTTAGATCTCCATGCTCTCATAAGATTGAATATCCTTCAGTATACTTTTCAACTTTATTTGAAATATAGGCTTGACCTCTTCATCAATCATTTGATCATCAATGTGAGATGAGAAAAGGAATTCCCAACTTATTTTCAAATCTGAGGCATGCTCTATCATATCAAATAGTCCACTTGATCTTGTAGAATAATCATGACTCATCTTTACTATCTTTAGTTTTTGTATATCCATTTGCCTTCTTTCTTACATTCTAGGGGATTCAAACCTCTTATTTTGATTTGATGACATTATAACTCTATTAGGATAGAATCTTTCTATTTGTCCCACATTATGACAACTATACCTTTTGACTAATGTGAAATTTGACTTACTCCATAGTCCCATTAGTACTCATTCTTGGAGGGTCTTTTACACTATCTTGATTTATGACCAAACTAACTACATACAAAAAAATAACCATTAAATAAACTATCTTACCTCATAGCATTAGGTTGTTTGATAGGTCTTTTCATATTGACCTTATCTTCAATAGCCTTCTCCTTGATTTGAGTTGCCACCTTTGATCTTCTTTAAAATCAAGACCTATCTTGTCACTTACATATTTTTGAGTACTCAAGATGTCATATAGAGACTTAGTACTCTTTTCAAACTTCACAAAGGTCCTCACCTTGATAGATGCCTGATTCAACTCAAATTTCAAAGATTCCATTTCAGTTTCATACCTGATGCATTCTTCCTTTTTAGCCTTTAGGTTTGCATTAACTATCTCCATTTGAGGTTTGATATGATTTATGATCTCATCATACTCCTTAGAATTATTACTCAATATCTCCTCAAATAATCCAATCTGATCCTCATAATCCTTAATTAATGATATCAATTTATTGTTCTTTCTGCTTTGGAACTTCAATTTTTCTAGGGTAATTACCAATTCTACCACAATATTCACTTCATCTTCTTCTTCATCTAATTCTATATCAATGATAAGGCCTTTCCCATTTGAGAAACCCTCATTATCTTATTCTATAGCTATGAATAAGGTTTCATTATTTTCATGTTGAGGTTCACTACTACCATCATCACTATTAGATGCACTTGAGTTAATTACATTAGAAGAGTTATCTTTTTTAATATAGAAGCTTTTATTATTCTTGAATGTTTCTTTCCTACCTTCATACTTCCTAAAATCATTTTGTTAAGGCTTATAGGCCTTCTTTTCATCTCCATGATGTCCATGATGTTATTAATTAAGATTAGATTTATCCTTGTTAGGAAACTTGGATGTAAAGTAACCAATTTTGCCATAATTGAAATATATTTTAAGGGCAACTTACCCTTGTACTTATGAGAACCAAACCTCAAATTTATTAAAAACATCACTATCAGTTGATCATCATCAACATATGAACATTCCTCATCTTTTATATTATTATATTTTAACTACTTATCAAATTTTAAATCTATTTCCTTCTTGAGAGGTCTTAATTCATTTGTTCTCATCTCATAGGTAGTCAAGATTCCATGAAGCCCATCCATCTCTATCTTATACAAATATTGCATATCTTCTAGTGCATACACCTTAGAATCAAACTTAGGAGTTAGTGATATCAACTCATTTTTAACAACTATAGACTCTTTCACTTCTTCTCCCAATCCTCTAATGACATTAATAACTTCATCAACCTTAAATAGGTAGGATGTAATGGTTTCATCTTTACTCATATTCAAACTTTCAAACTATCTTTGATGGGTTTGTAACTTGGCCATATTTACCTTGGTGTCTCCTTCATATATGGTCTTCAATTTGTTCCATATATCTTTAGATGATACACATTGCATTACCTTCACAAACTCTACCTCTGATAGGCCACACAGAATGGTATTAATTACCTTGGAGTTATTTTCACTAGCCTTCTTACCTACTACATCAGTTGGTAGAAAAGGAGGAACACTATAGCCATCTACAACTGATTGAAAAATATCATGACCTTGAGACATCAAATATATCTTCATCTTGACATTACAAAAGGTATAATAAGATCCATTGAATAATAGATCCTTACCAGTAGAGAAACCACCTTAAGATTTTTGACTATCCATCCTTGCTTCTAGAATCTCTTTTAGGATTTTAGACCTACTTTAAAGGACTAGGATCTGATACTAAATGTTGGAAGAAAGACAACATAGAGGGGGGTGAATCAATACTAACAAATTTTATTTCAATTCTACTTAAGTATTCATGAACATTCATTCAAGCATGTGGATCAAATAATGACTAAGTAACCATATATAAATACATGAAACATAAGACCACAAGATAATTAAAATTATATATGGGAAACCCTCAAGGGAATGTGGAATGATATTAATGATGGATAAAGGATGTAAAATCTATCTTTATTTTTATGATAGACCATACATTTAGCCACATATTTTCATACATCCCCCTTGATTCCTTTCCAAAAAAATATTCTTCATTCTGATAGGTTTTCAAAAACCCTTAGTGACCACCAAGGGGAGACACATGACGTTCTTGAAGGATTTTCTATTTGAGAAGAGAATTTTGACACAAATATAATCTATCTTTGTACCATAATGCATTCCCCTTCCATGTAAAAATTTCAATCCCATTTGAACCCACCTGTAGATTCTAAATCAATGCATGGGTAGTACTATCATTCTCCCATTCTACCCTTACTTCCTTAAGCTAGTCTACCTACCAAATGGCCATGGCACATAATAATGCCTCAACTAGTTTATCTCACCTAGATAGTGTATCAACCACCACATTTTATTTTCCTTTCTTATAGACTATTTCAAAATAAAAAACTAACATTTTCATCACCTATTTTTTTTGTTATTTAGATGATAACAATTGTTTTAAAATATATTTAAGGCTATCATGATCAGTCTTTACCTAAAAGTGATGACCTGATAGATAAGGTCTCCATTGTTTGAATGCATATAGAATAATTATCATCTCTTTCTCATAGATGTGTTTGAGCATATTTTTAACCTCTAGTTGATGACTTTCAAAGGTAATGGACCTACCCTCTTACATGAGTATTGTACCCATACCATATCTAGAAGCATCACATTCAACCATAAAAGTTTTATAAAAATCTAGATTAGCCAATATCAAGGTCATGGATAGATCCATTTTAAATTATTCAAATGCCTTGGTAGCTATATCAGTCTATTAGAAGGATTTTTTATTCAACAAAGAAGTAAAATGTGTTATAATACTACCATAGTGTTTGACAAACTTACAATAGTAACTAGTTAACCGTAGAAATCCACTAAGTTGATTAAGTGCCTTGGGAATATACCACTCCATGATGGCTTGGATTTTTTTAGGATCAACTTTTATTCCCTCATTTGATACACAATGGCCCAAATATTCCACTTCCCAAACTCTAAAATCACATTTGGATGGTTTAGCATACAACTATATTGTTCAAGAACTGAAAGTACCTATTTCACATGATGCATGTGGTCTTCCCATTTTTTTCTATAAATAAGGATGTCATCTAAAAACTCAAGTACAAACTTTCTCAAAAATGACCTAAAAACTATATTCATCAAACTCTGAAAAGTAGATGGTGTATTGGTGAGACCAAAAGGCATGACCAAAAATTCATAATGGCCTTCATAAGTTTAAAGGGCTATTTTAAGAATGTCCTCTTCATGGATCTAGATTTGATGATACCTAGAGTGAAGATCTAATTTGGTAAAATAAATAGCACCATGTAATTCATCTAAAAAATCATCAATTATAGGAATAAGAAACTTATCTTGGATAGTGAACTTGTTGAGCTCTCTAAAATTTTGGCACATCCTCCAAGTTTCATCTTTTTTTTGTACCATGACTACTAGAGAAGAATATTCACTTTGGCTATGGTGAATGGTTTTTGCCTCCAAAAACTCTTGTACCATTTTTCTAATTTCACTCTTTCGGGCAAAAATATATATGTATGGTTTGATGTTGGGTGGCATACTTCTAGGAATGAGTCTAATAGCATGATCATGAGTACAATTAGGAGGAATAACTTTTGACATGGTTCCAAAAACAATTGAATGTTCACCCCATATTTTTTGTAACTCGAGATGGGTAGACTCCTTAGTTTATTGAAAAGAAATGGAAAATAAACATGCCAAAAATCCATCAACACCTTTTTTCAACATCTTGGTCATCTGATGTGAACTAACCACTTGTGGAGATTTAAATATTAATCCTCATAGTTCCATTAGCTTACCTTTACAATAAAAATTCATGAATAGTTCATGGAAATCTATCTCAATAGTACCCAATGTGGTTAGCCATTATACTCCTATAATAATGTTAGTCCCACCCATTTAAATAATAAACATAAGAGAATCTAGAAAATAGTCCCCCATTGCTAAATTAATACTTGTGGCATTTTCTATAATAATTAACTATTCCACCATCTGCATTCATGACTTAAAATTCTAGGGATAGATAGATGAAATAATTTAAATGAGTAACCAAATTATTATTGATGAAATTATGTGTACTACTTGAGTCAATCAACACTATGACCTTCAGTTTCTTAATAAAACCCACCACCTTAAGAGTCTAAGGAGTATAAATACGTACAAGGGCATGGTAGGAGATAGTAGGTTGAGAATATATAACTTCATCCTCAGGTGTTTCAAAACCCTCACCAAATGGCTCCTCATTTTCTTCATCCTCATCAACCCCTTCAATTTAAAATAACTTCTTTTTAGCAGATTGATGACCTTTGATTTATTTTCTATCATAACCATAACACAAACTTTTGGTATGCTTCTCATTAATTTTTTGCAATTTCAATCTAGTAGGCTAAGGCTGTGATGGAGTTGGGAAGGTGCATTCCTGATTAGTAGTGAGAGTATGATTTTTGATCATCTCTTTTTCTTCTACCAAGTGTGCCCTTGGTATAGCTTGTGATACATTTGTAAGGTTAAACATACAAACCTCTAATTGAATACTATCTTTTAGTCCACCTAGAAAAAGATCAGTCAAATTTGCCTCAGTGATATCCTCCACATGTAAGGATATATTATAAAATTGATGAATATAATCTTTCATTATTATTTTTTTATCATAGTTTGGCTAATTCGTTAAATTAGTTTTCAAAAACATTATCTTGATAGTGAGACATCAGTTCATCAAAGAATACTGACCATGTAATAGGAGCATTAGTCTTATTCTTTTGAGCACAAAACTATCAATACCAAATAAATGGCTTAGGTTATAAATATAGAGATGCCACAACCACCTTTTGAGATATAGGATTTTGGTGTATATCAAATATATTTTAAATTTAAGTGATCTAAGTGAGTTGATCCTTACCATCAAACTTAAATCTACTTTTGGAAACATCAGTTTTAACCCCATATTAGTGGTGTTAGTATTGAGAGTAGGAGGACTAAAAGGAAATAGTGAAGGGTTATTGAATGGTAAATGAGATTAAATGGTATCAAATTGTGTCATGATTTGATGCAACTGATTATTCATGCCATTAATCTCCCCTTGTATTGTTGATATTTGAGTTTAGACTTGCACATCCTTCTACATTAGGCCAAGTAGATTTGATTGTATTTGACAAATCATATTAGTTGATTCAAACTCCATATCATACCCTAAAGGAGTTTTAGGAGTGTCTTTCCTTTTCCCCCATCTGCCATGTTAGGACTAGCCATATAAAGGCTTGATGGTGAACCTTATTTTTCTCCATTGACCCAATTTTGACCATGAATTTTTATAGATATTTTGGCCTCAAATCACAAATATCAAAGAATAAACCCAAACTAAGTTTTTCTAAGGCTTCTAGAAATATAAATAAATTTGAAGAATTCTAAAAATTGAGAGCTATGGAACAAATTTATAAAAACCCTAAAATGGAGATAAATTTTGAAAATAGATACAACTGAGCTAAAATTTTAATGAAAACTTACTTGAATGATATATCAAATTTCATAAAAACATTTTAGATAAATTCACTACCATTTTAAAGATATATATAAATTTTAATATCTAGGGTTTTCAACCTGATTATGGTATAAACCAATGCTCTGATACCACTTATAATTATATTAATTCACCAAATAAGTAGAAATATAGAGATATATCACAATAATATGGAAATATAACATCAATTATGAATAATAGATAAGCCACTTTGAGGGGGAAACCTCTTAAATGATTGAAATAAGAATGAATACTCAAATATGATCATGAATAACTATCCCTACCTCCTATATATAGTCTAATAAGGCCATGTGCCACCAATAGGATGATCTAATAAGTATATAAATGCATAGAGAAGTGTAAAATAATATGCAAGCCATAAGTCAACTATACATATCCCTAGACATGCCAACAATTAAGGGTGTAACAAGATGAAAACCCACTAATATATGAAAATGAACTATATTCCTATAAGACAGAAACCAACTTTAGTGAAGAACCAACTTCACATGAAACACTAACCCCAACTAGCTAAGCACCAACTCAGCTAGGTTTTAGCAAGCATCCACTTGTAAGGAGGCACCAACCCCCTAGATGACTAAACAAAAAATTAGTCACCTAAAAATCTTGATCACCTTTAGAATTATTTATTTCTCATACAAAATATTATGATCTACTTATTTATCTCTTCTCTCTCTTCTATCCCTCTCAAACTGTCTTCTAGGCTTCTTTGCTCAGCTAGTCCTCTTCTTGATTTGATTAGGTCATATGACCTTGATTCTCATACAAAACCTCTATAAAATTTTCATCATTAATATTATAAACTCTTATTATGTTTTATAAGACCTCCTTATTCTCTGTAATATGTTATTCTAGTCTCTTATATCCTTCACACACAAATAGGCCTAAAAATGCCTAGTATTTATACAAGTCTCTTGTTCATATCCTTCTTAGTCAGCCAAATATCCTTACCCTCTTAGACCAGCCATGAAATGGATCTTAATACATCTCATAGACATGGATAAATGATTATTTGAGTCCCTTTAGGTCTGATATATCTCAATTAGAACTTATCTCATCTTTAGGTCTCATAGAGACCTAATCTTATTAGGTTTATTTAGGATACGTTACATTTTTACTTCATTGAAATAGATTCAAAAAACTCACATGGAATAAACACATTATATTACACTTAAATAGACCAATTATACACTCATCTAGAATCTATAACACTTTTTAGAGCCAACCACCACTTGAAGCATGATATTAAACTATTCACAATCAGGCCTCTGCATACCCAAAAAGTTTGTCTTGAATAACTAAAGCATAAACATAATTTTTCCAAATAACATGTAAAAAAATCACACACACACACACACACACACACACACACACACACACACACAAACACACACACACAAAATATTAATGACCTTAGGGTCATAAACATGTGATTTATACTATACAAATCAAGGAAAAATTACTCATACCCTTCTATGTAAGTAGCCCACTCAAAACTACCAACTAGCCTTAAAATAGAGTCATGCAATCTTGATCTTCAAAACTTGAAAGAATACTTAATATGACCCATGACATATTAAATATATTATTTTACATATATAGATCATTATCAAGTACAAATATCACAAGGTATATTGCCAAATGTTGATCTTGTAGACCAATCTTTTATCTTTAATACACACAGTCAACCTGAACCAATCAACCCATTTGGATTTATCATTTCTACCTCTTATAATAAATTATAAGAATATTTAAATCATGTATAGGTTAATAAAGTACCAAAAAATAAAATTATGTGTATTATATACATTAACTCATGGAATAGAGTCTAAAACTCATCTTTGCAACTATCTTATCAAGAACTACTTGTTTGCCTTAAAGACTAGTCATGGTGATTTTGACCTTCAACATCTATATGATAAATTATAAAGACTCTTTATGCATGTAGATGATACTATGAAATAATTATAAAAGTACAAAATAGAAATATATCATAGTTATAATATAATATTAGTCTTGTAGATGAATCTCAAAACCTTACACCTTTACTATCTCATTTGCATTAGACATGTCAACTTATGAGCAAAATTTTCATCATATACACTAACCTCCAAAACATATATAAATAATTAACATGTATTAAAGGCTGTGATTTTTTTTCATGCATTTGGATTCATCCCTAATCACTTTCTTATGTCTGCCTGGGTTTCTCACTATTTTTATCATTAGGCTTATTAGGGACTAGTCAACTTGTATGACTAGTTTAAAACACCTAAGGGATAGAACATACTCATAAAAAACCATGGACATCAAATATAAATCTCAATATTTTTCCTCCATCTATTTATAAACTTTGACTTGGTCAAGTCTGATTGATATAATAAATCTTTAAGATTAATGCTTTTCCTATAGGTTCCAATCACTCACCTAACAAACCAATCACACCTGGAGATTCCTGGGAGAGTTGAATATAACCTCCAATCACTTAATTATTAATATAAAATAATTATGAGCACTTCATAACAAATTATTTCATATCAGGTCACTATTAGGGTTCTTTGAGGGTTTAAACCATTTTCCAATCTTAACGATCATTCATAAAGCTTGTCCCCTCATTCCAAAAACTAATGCTAGTAAATTTGATATAGAACCATTACCCATCTACCATGAATATATTATGATCTAATGGAGAGGTTACACCTACCCATGAACACTTTAAATTTCTTCTCAAGTTGAGAACCCTATATTCTATGCATATGAGAGACCTCAAAACACTTTTTCTTGCCTTATTATTCAAATTTTGACCTAAAACTTGGTAAATATACTTAAGACAACATTACACACTTATTTAAGTTCTCACATACTCAAAATTTACCTTGGAAACTAATCTTTATACCCCATTAGTCCATGCTCTCTCTCTTTGCACTCTAGGCTTTGACTTACAAGTCATATTGGGCCTTAAAACTAACCTTCTAACCAATATACAAGATCTCAACACCTCATTTACAAAATAAAGTAACCTATATCATGATAATTTTTTTTATTTACATCCTTAATATGCCTTCACAACACCTTATGACACCTTATTAGGTTAGACAAGTTTTAGAATGAATCTAATTTTAGATTTGGACTTAAGGTATTACCCCTATAGACTCACCTTGAAACTATTCTAAGTGATCCAATGCCTCATATTCATGCCAAAACAAAATTATATATCCTATTATACTTTTGTGCATCCATATCACTAGGCCACCACATTCTTTCATGTACAAGACTAGGCATACTATGCATAAACCTTTTCAAGTCTCTTATAGGTTCGAACACTTGAAAACTTTGAAAATTGATATTGAAACACTCTTTGATGATTCTAATTATTGCTCATATTACTTACATGTTACTCAAATAATGTCATATTTTTGTACATACCTCTTCATTTTCATCATGCACATTCTCATGATATGACTAAGCTTGATAGGACTAGGCTTCTCAAGACACCTTGTACTTAAATACTAGTACTCAAACATGCTTACCTTGGATTTAAACTTGACATAAACCTCATAAGAATCATTAGTTTTCCTTCAAATTCTCTCTCAATAGAGAGATAATAGGTTACCTTAAAATTCTCTCTTGTCACATGACTTCGTTGTCACATCAAGCACATAAACTCATACCTCATAGATCACTCACCATGCATCTTGACATCAATGACATCAACATTTAAATCAAATGATTTAATAAACACTTATTAACTTATAATAGGTTGATAATTTATCTATGGCATAGGGTGGAAACTTTGGGTGTAAATGTTTGTTGTTTTTGTCAAATAGGTTTGGCATATGGGTATGTGATTATATTATGCACAAAAATACTAGGATCTATACCAATCATGTTCTCATATTACCAAGTGAAATTATAAAAATATTTATTTAATAATAAACTAAAATTATCAGGCTCAGTCAGTGTGAGTTCTCTATAAACTATTATAGGTTGAGGACATGAGGGTCTTCCCTATTTTATTCTCATGGTTTCTTAAATAAGCATAAGGTTGCCATATTGAAATTGATATGGCACATTAGAAAGAGAATAAATGGGATTATATTTGGGATCAATGTTAATAATTAAGTTATTACAATGAGAATACTTTCACTTAAAATTCCCAAGTTTGTGATGTTGTTAAGGAAGTTGAGGTTCTCCAGCGTAGAACAACTCAAGCATGGATTCAGCACTAGGTGATGTAGCTAAAGGTCCATAGTATTCCACATCAACTTCAACACTAATGATTTTTTTACCATGGTAATTATACTTAGAATGAATCTAGCATACATATATTACCTTAGCATCAATTAAGGTGATCTTGGGAATAGGTGGAACTATGGAGGAAGGTTGATTGGATTCAATTAGATTGATAATAGGCATATCTTTAGAATCGTTAGTAGGGAGGGGATTTGGTAGAGTAACCAAAGTGATAGGAGGTATTGAAGATTCTATAAGTTCTAAATTTTTGAGATGTAAAATTTATTTAACAACCTAAGGAGTATCAAGAAGTGGAGAATTAACTAGAGGTACATGACCTTCAGGTTCTAACTCAATATCCATGGAAATAGGATGAACATCTCAGTTTACAGCATGCATTTTAGTTAAGGTTTGTTGATAGTGTTGAACATCCAAGTATCATGATTGAGATTTATCCCTAATGTAGTTATCATCATAGGTGAGAGAGATAATAAATAAATTATAAGGTGATATTCCTAGATCACTAAATTTACAAGGTGACATGGTTAAAGGCTATTGAAATAAATTAGCCACTCCATATTTATTACTAGTGAAATAATATTATGTATAAGATGATTCATGTGAATTACATAGAGGAGGTAAATCAGTTATCTCATCACTGAGAGGGATGGTATCCTCATTAGGTAATAAGGATGGAGGGATCCACTTTGAAATGTAAGGAGGTAACTTAGTAGTATTGAATGTGTTTTGTAAATTTTTAGGCTCATCATTATTAGAATCAAAAAGAGTGACTTATAAATTTGGATTCATATTGATGAATTTAGGTAAATGTGCATTATTAATTATTGGAATAGTTAGAATAAAATACTATGATTTAGGGTTAGGAAGTTGAATACTCTATGGGTTAGCATCAACCTCATATTTATACAATTTGCCATTATGAATGAAATTTACACAATGGATACTAAAAGAGGTAATGGCCCTTATGTGATGTGTCCATGGATGACTTAGGATTATATTATAATATAATTGTAAGTCAAGAACCATAAGATTAGTATGTATAGTTCTAGGTCCAATAGTAAGAGGGAGCATGTTGTGTACAATATACTCCAATCTTAAAATTTAATTGAGTAGGGGCCCATTTCAGCCTGAAAAGAATTAGCTATGGTGGGTGAATCATTTATTTATGTTTTTTGTGTGCTTAAAAATTATATGATTACAAAAACATTCTTATGTTTGAATTTTTGGTTAAAAAATAGTTGCCTTAATGTTAATAAGTTTTACCATTGCCCTAGTTATCTAGGTTTTCATTGTTTATTATACTCAAGCTAGACTATTAATGGTTTTTGAAATTTTCCTAAGTGTGCATATTCTCCAAGATCACAGATGAAATTTATATGTTTGGCTCTTTTATTTAGTATTTATATGTAGCATATAAGTTCTTCAGAACTTTTCTCTATCGGGTATTCACGATCTTCAAAGAAATCAATTCTACACAGTGAGAACCCACTAACCCATAAATTTTCAATCACTTAGAAAGTTTCTAAATATTCTAGGTAAGTGAAACACTAGGATGTTACCAAGTTATTAAATATTTATCACTTGATTATTATAAGGGTCAAAGATTCTAAGTATGAAAATACTAGGAAAATGGAGCAACAAGAGTTGTCCATGTGTTGCAATCTCACGGGCCTATGGTCATCAAAGAATTCTAAAATTTTTCTAAGTATTTTAGGTAAATATAACACCAAGATGATGACATGTGTCAATATATTGCTCACATAAAGTATACACAACAAAAGGAAGAGTATGAAACTTCCAGGGAATCAGAGCATTGGGATGTTATCAGGTGTCATAATCTCATTCACCTAGAGCCTGTGCATATATAAATTATAGTACAATACACCAAGGGAGAGTGAAACCATAGGATTTTACCAAGTGCCACCATACTAAGTTCCTAAGGTAGTAATAAACATATATCAAGGTAGAGAAATGATAATGAGGTGGTGGGGAGGCAAAATTTCACCATGTGTCCTCAAAATTATGTAAGGGTCTGCAAGGCAAGCCAATGTTTTTGGGAGAAGCAAGAAATTGAAAAGTTTCAAATAAAAGGTGATGAATAATTTAAAGCCAAGAAGTAAAATCTAATATGAAATGAGATTCATAGAAGGATGATGCATCAAAAAGTAAATTCAAAATATGAAAATAGATAAAAGTAAAATGGAGCCAAAGATGTTGGAGACATCAATCCACACAAATTATCCAACTAATTTCAATTCAACAAATAAAGTGAATATAGGAGGCAATATATGTAATTGAATAAGTTAATTGCAATCAAATTTCCATCAAATTAACAATTTTAAGTGTAAAATCAAGTTTTAGCTTGATTAAATGATATTCACATAGTTCTAAAGAACTAGAGATTGAGTCTATAATAATGGATTCTACTTTAAAGTTTCCACCTCCTCCCTCTATGTATTACATTTCAATGTCTAATCTATATATAGATACAAAGTTTGATGAAGTGTATCTTAATCATGAATTCAAATACTACTCATCAAACTAGGAGGAAGTTGAGGTAATAAAACCCTATGTACCAAAGGAGTAACTCTTGACCTTTCCATGAAGGTAAAAATAAGACATAATGGCAATTAAATTAGTGTGTCTACATGATACAGTGGAAAAACCAAAGGTAATGCCCTACATTGACCTAGTATATGATTTGTTCATTAATGGCCAACTTTCTATAAAAATTCTATATGTCTATTAGAATAGCACCTCTATAGCCTATATTAGTGGGAATGTCGTTGAGAAGTATTAATAACTCCCTAACCTAGAGGCAACCTATAACCAAGCCCTAATTGACCAATAGATGTCAGCTAACATGTTACTAGTAAGTTGTAGGATTGGGTACATAACCCAACCACCTTCAAGGTTAAAGGACTCATTTCTAGCATCTCAATTTCCACTTTTAAGTCAAGAATTAGGATTTTCATGGAACTATTGAATAAAATATGTGGTTTCCAAACTATAACCTATGCCAATGAGGTTTGGATTCCCCTTATAGACACCATCCTTACCTCTACCAAGGTCATCGCCATTAGGGAAATCATTAATGATAATTTGATCCACCAAGTTAGTATTCGAGACAATCAGCCAAATGGAAATTTTTATATGATGTGTTATTTAGTGGATGATATAACTCAAACAATCCAATAATATTTTAAAGAACATTAGGAACCCTCACCCAAATATCTTAAGAATAGAATCTGTGATGAGTTAAATCTCATCCACATCCACATATTTAGGAAGAACATGACTAGGTTAATGGAGACCTTCTATCCAATGGTGTACTAGGCCATTCATGGAAAAGATATGCCTAGGTTATATGATAATATTATAAGGACCCTTGGAAGGATTGGTAGCTATTAGCTTTACCATAATTTCACAATCACTGGAATAGAGGGAGCTAAGGTCTTTCCCATATATCTTCCTTGGTTAGTAAAAGATAATATCTTAGAATAATAAATTGCATCTCAATTGGTAGATTTCATAGATGTAAACCTAAGGACTGCCAAATAGGGAGTAATCCACCCAATGCCTATCAACATTGGCCAAATTAAATACACCAAATGGGAACATTACAACTTAGTAGGAAGGAATAGGATGTCCTATAATTTAAAATGGGAACTTTATAGGAAATGGGATCCAAGGAAAAGGGTCAAGAACCAGCTAGATAGACTCAAATATAGGGTGAAAATTGATTATGGAAATGTGTCATTTCCACATGATGAGGTGGTCCTAGATGATCTAAATGATACAAAATTTAAAGAGAAGATGAACAAGGTAAATATGTTGATGGTGATGGCCAGACATATTTAGTACAATGAAAATACCACTAAGGAAGATGCTTGAAGAATTGATAAATATCATTGGGATTTAAATCCCCATCTTATACCTCTCTCATAGGCTAGAATTCAAGGACAAGAATAGGTCAAACCATATGGTCCTACTCCTAAAGGAAGTTAATAAGGAATCACTCAAGGTTCCCCTCATCATTCCATCTTGATGGTCACCATTGTAGTAACCACCATAATATCTACTCCTCCACTCTCAGTTTTCATAACATTAAGTACTACCAACATAACCCATCTTGGTGGGTTATTATCTATATTGGCTTTTCCTCCTCTCATGGTGCATAGCCAGAGGGCCTCCCATATTTTCTCTTCCTAGTTTATGGTTAGGATCCATGTTCATCCCCAACCCAATCCATTACATCATCATCTCTACCAGCCATTATTACCATCATGTCATCACCACTATCCCTTCAAATTCACTTGTTACTATTCCCCCTCTATAAACACTAATTAGTATTCCCATTGGACCACCTTTGGTGTACCAGAGAAAGGTGAATAATCCTTTAGTTTCGCCCTAGGGTAATCCAACAAAAGGAACCTTATAAGAGAAGTTAGGGGAAGAGAGGGATAAAATAAAAGGTTCTAAGGAAGTAAAACTTCTAGAAATCTTAGATAATGGTGGAGATCATAAAGAGAAGCTTGTATAGGGAGAGTAGTTCACATAAGAATAATGGGAAGTTAATACATAAAACTATTTCTTTAAGACCATTATTGAAACCATTAAGAGCGACTTAGAAGAGGAAAAATTATTAGAGGAAGTTTAGTTTGGGGACACTATGATTTTGAAGACTAATTAAATCTCAACTAAATTAATTAAAGACCAAGGTGGGGATAATGGAGATTAATTGGAGTCAAAACCTCCAACTTCAACACAAGGGAAGTTAGTGAGTATACCCATAGCCTCAACCCCTCATAACACAACATTGGTATATATGGAAATAACTTCCTATATTACTACTACACAAAGGGTTAGTACACAAGATTGTCATTCCTTATATATTGGAATAACTAATTCTATCTTAGTTATTTTTATAGTAGTTATTTCTAATGCTTTACATTATTTAGCCCAAACTAATAAGGCTTGGGTGTCTATAGGACTAGTTTTGAAAATACCAACCCCAACCCCCATAATTTGGGTTGTGGTACCTCCAAGTGAACTTAAAAATGACCTATTAGGGATGCTCATACATATATAACTAAAAATTTGTAACAATTGATCAACACCCTTCCTAATTATTCATTCTTTACTGCATCCATCCTCAAGTCCTCTAGAATCAATAAAAAAGTGCACTTTGAGAACCTATTATCCTCAAATATATTTTCTTCCTTAGTTAGTCATCCCTATACATCCACCCAATTAGACCTTACAATTGGTCAAGTGGTCCAAGAAAAGTCTAATACTATTACATTAGCAAAGGGGTTAGATAAAGGGAAACTAATAATTGATACAGTGACTCCCAAGAAGGTCACTTGGTGGAAAAGATCAATTACCCATTTTCCCCAATTAGAACATATTATCCTAAGCCCATAATTCCCCTTATTTAGTCTCCCTCTTTCACTCCCATAGGCCAAGAAAAACCTTCACAAAAACTAGTTGACTTAAATATTCCTATGTGGATATAGAAGATAAAACATGCAAAAGTAGGTAGACAAGACTTGTTCATTATGGAACAATCCATAGTCAAGTTTAATTTAGACAAGGAAACTAATACTATTATAAATATAAATATAAAAAATATAATGGATGAAGGTCAGCAAGTGGAGTTATAACAAAGAGAATATGTGTTCTAATTAACTATAAAATATAGAACTATCCCCTATGACTTAGGTGGCCACATGAAGGACCCATATACTTTTCAAAACTCTATAAGGGGTGATAAAGGACATGTTTATGGGATATGATCAATGTGTGGAGGATATAGAGGAAAATATCACCATTTTTCCTCCAAGGGACCTCATAGGTAATGTGTAGGGAGCAACCTAGAAGTTGTATGATCTCTTTCAATTAATAAGAGATGCAAAGTAAGAATCCCAACCTAAGTGGGTGGATGTCTTATACCCTGTAGAGGGAATGAATAAGATGGATGCCAAGCTTTATTTTTTGGGTTTCAGCATCTAGAGACAAGACCTAAAGTCATATGAACTTAATCATTATCTCAGATGTTACATGGGTCCAAAAATATGTGGCTACTATAAGAAATAGCTTAATTGAATGGTATTAGGAGATGTAAAATTTAGTGCAATAAATCACTAGTTATAAGGGGAAAGATATCATAATTTTGGGAAAAATAAGAGTCAATGGTGTAGTTAAAGAGTGGATAATTGGTCCTTAAGACCATATTTGAAGACCTCCTCTAGACAACAACAAATACTTTTAGAGAAATGGTTGAGGGCACAATATATAAGAACCATAATGACCTGCAACAAGTGATAATTTTTGCTAAAAGTAGGGTCCTTGGTATAAAGACTCTTTATGTGGAGATCATGGTTACATTGAAATCACACAAAAAGTTAATGGATTAATCTCCCTTAGCTCTTCAAGATACCCCTATTAAAATTTAGGATGATTGAGAATGATATTCAGGTGATCCATGCTCCATAATCATACATTCATGTAAGTAACAATACTTCTTAGGCCATGCCACCCCCACCACCCATCTTGACTACACCAAAATATTCAACATCTGAGCCCACTGTTATAACTTCAACTAAAATTACCACTAAAGTATAGGTGTCCACCACTATAACTAACTCATCATAATAAATTCCCTTAAGAATGATATTAGCTAGTGGTAAAATATTTTTTTTGCAAATTTTTTTGTCTATTGGTGGCATCCTTTACCGAGTGTCCCATGTGTACTCCTTCGAGATATATCTTCTAAAATGGATGTAAACTTTGAGAATAGATTGAGTGATGAGTCACCTCCATCCCAAACCTATATATACATGAATCTCCTACATTACAAATGGAGGAGAAATTTTGAAATTTAAATATAGATAAGAAATCCTTCAAGTTTTTATGCAAGCCTATGTTGTATGGTCATCTCTTTTATTTATATGTTATATTAAGTATGTGTTTTTAATCTAACCATTATCTTAATATTCCTTAATATATGTAATGTTAGTTTTAATTAAATTATAATCATTTAATAATGTTTTATAAATTGAAATGTGTAGTATAAATTTAGGTTGACAGAGTTACTCTTTGGAATTTGTGTGGAAATGCCATTTGGTGTAACTTCCTAGACTAAGCCATAACTATTCAAAGATGTTTGGTATTAGCTATAATCTTAGAGTTAAGATATGTTAAAATAATATTGATAAAAATTAACCTTTAGATAATAACCTAGAGATAACTACATCATATCCCCTAGACCTTTTCACTATGTTTGTCAGTTTTATGTGTTAAAGTAACAGTCTATAAGCATTAGGTATTCAATGTTTGTCCTTGTCCTGGAGCTAGTTAATAAGAATTCATGATCTCTATTTGTATATCCCCTTTTATTCCTTACCTTACCATTTATTTGTAGTTTCTTTAGGTCTTATACACTTTAGAGTAAATACATCATCACCCCATTCCATTCAAGTAGATCTAATATCCATATCCATATCTAAACCTACTAGGTTAATAGTTAAATTGCTCATAGTTATTCCATCACTGGTCACTGCAAGACCCAATACCTATAAATCATGACCTCATAGGGATCCAAAAATGTTAGAGGATACCTCATATGTGTTTTATGACATGTGTAAAACTCATAACAATAGATCCAAATGCAACCAAGTAGCTTTTGATTGGTCTTTAAAAATCCATGACATGTTAGATGAGTTTGTTTGAGATGATCTTTGTTATACCTAAGTTTTTGAACGAGTCAAAGAGATGTGACATTAATTACTGATCCTTAATATTCTAAGACTTCAAAAGTAATGGTGGTATTAATGGATATTTTAATAAAGAGAGGTGGGTCATAAGTGTGAAATATAATTTCATCATTGATCAAGTCTTCTTCAAGGAACTCTATAAAAGGTTTTGAAGAAGGATAAATAGTTTCAATGGTATTGACTTTCATTGGTGGAGGATTGTGAGAGCGTTTTTCCACTTTGAGGGAAGATGGTTCCTTAATTTATTGTATTTATTACATTACTAATTTATGATGATAGGGAAAAGTGTGAACTAACTCCATGAGAGGTATTTTCAAGACATAGAGTTGAGTTCCTCTAAGAAATTCTAATGCCTTTTTGAAGAGGAAGAACCAACATATGGCTTGGAAGGTAAAATATTTTTAGTAGGAAGAGAGGTAGTTGGAGGTTTGGATTGAGGAAGTGGTTCCTCACTGGTTTCCTAAGGTAGGTTGTGGTAGTAGTGTCTTTGATATTTTACTCTTCTAATGATATTTTTTTTGGTTTTATGATAGGATCTTTGTGGGTGGGTTTGTGTTGATAATTGACCTTATCCACATTCACATATTGGGAATTTGTATAGTATTGATCATAGTTAGAATAAATTGCATAAATATACTTTTTTTATTATTGAGGGTTGGATGTATATAAAGCTTTTGGATCTTTAAAAGATTAAGATTTGAAAGCTTGTTTTTTATAAGAATTAACATAATTATGATGATATATTTTGATCATGGAATCATGATTGAATGTATCTACTATCATAAAATTTTAAAAAAAAATTATAAGCCCACAACATGTTTCATGGGAATGACCTATATTGGCATGAAAACAACAAAATTTGTTGGGATAATACCATTGAGGGGGATTATTAGCATATGTGAATGGTTTAGAAGGTGCTATAAGTTGTTTCATTTATTTTTAAATTAGTAGTGTATGGGAAGGTTGGGGATTTTATATTTTGGCTACTCCTAGTTTTAGTTGAAGAGGATTAATAGTGATTGCATTGGTTAAATATTGGAAATATTCCTTGATGGTTTTAGTGTTAGATTTAAACTATTTCATTAGAAAGTTTTGTCATTGAGCTTGATTGATAGCATCATTTAAAGTTTGGGGAGAAAAAGTTCAAACCTTGTATTAGAGGGAAGGTAGTAAGGTAATGATGAATTTTTTTAACAAGTTGTCATCACTCATGTTATGATCATATTTTTTGAGCCAAATATATCCCTTGTTTGATAAAATCATTAGCTGATTTGGTAGGGGATTGCTTGATTTTTAAGAAATGACTAAGATAATTTTTGGGAAGATCATTATGTTGAAATTACTTAACTAATGGGTTGACTAAATCCTCAAATTGCCATATAGAATGTTGGGGGAGTTAGTTATACCATTCTAATACATCACCTGCAAAGGTTTTAACTAGAAGTTAGGTTGTGACAGGTATTAGTTTGGATCCACTCTTATAAATATTATCAAATTATTTAAGAAAAGATGTGAGGTATTTAGTCCTATCATATTTAATGGTTGGAGATATATTAAAAATATCAATAGATACAATGAAGGGGGATAAAGGTTCATTTTGAATATGTTTAAGCATCTTGTTGTGTATAATAGGTTGGGGAATGATATTTCCTATGGCATCTTTAATAGGTTAAGGGATAAATTTTTGGTTATTTTAGGGAATAATACTAGGGGGATGATTAGCCATGTTTATAAAATGATGTTGTAGTTTCAATATTTAATAGGTAATAGATTTTTTCATGATGTTCATTTGTTACACTATTTGTGAAAATAATTGAGTTGTATCAATTGATGGGTTGGTGTCAAGAGGAGGATTATTAGGTTTTGTAAGAGGGATATTCCTTGAATTAGTATTAAGGGGAGCGTTTCTAGTTGGTGGATTAGTATTAGGTGGGTTTTTAGTGTTGATAAGGTTTCCTATGGAGTTATTTGTTAGGATTGTGTTAATTACCCCCATAATATAGTAAGGTGTATTAAAGTGAGAATTATCTTGAGAAATATAGAATGGATATGATCTACCAATCTCATATGTTGGAGTGATTTGGACCACATTATAGTCCAAATATGAGGGATGAGAAAAGGTTCCCTAAGAGTGAATATCCTCTTGGGTAGCAAAGGTAGGACAAAAATAACATCCCATATAACATATAAAAGGATTCAGGTTGTCCAAAAATATTTTAATAGGGGATTTCATGATGTTTGAAGGCAAAATATAAAATCAGTAAGCAAGGAGGAAAAATAGGGATAGATGTGTCAAAAAATTGAACATTATCAACCAAGAGGTACATAGTTAACTAGATTGATAGAGTCTGTAGGGAAATCTAACATAATAGGATATAAAAGACATAGTTTAACTATTTGATTATTGTCTCTAGATGGTAAAAATAAGTTAGGAAAATAAGATACATATTAAAATAGTTAGAATATGTACTATAGATGAAGAGACTGAATAGGATAAAAAGATAAATAGTCTTACAGGTTGACTATGTACTCTATAAAGAGAAACTAATAGTCTATAGGAGACTATATTGATAAGGATGACTATATTTTGAAAATAGTGTTTTTTTACAATATAATAGCTAAAAAAATATAATGAATCATAAAAATAATTAGATCAATGTGTTTGATCTAATTATGGCACATAATACAAAACTTGTACTAATAATAACTAGTACAAGTTCTAAAATATAAAATACAATGATCAGACCAATCAATAAAACTTGGATGGAAATATTAAGCTAAATGGTTATTATTTAATGTTTTTAAGTTATAATAAATATTAAAATTAATGTGATAAGGAGTTGGCTATAAACATTAACTAAAAATAAATTTATGGATAGTTTTAAGTAGTTTACACTGAAATGGATCTTTATTAGTGATGGTAATGGCTTGGTATTGGGGCCTACCCCTCACTTCACAATCCCAAAATGATAAGGATGTTTAATGCTTTGCCAATATATACCATCAACCATGTGTTTATACTTGGCTAGAAAACCAAGTCAACTTCCCCCTTGGTGATAAAATCCAAGTAGGTAGGCCTTGGGAAGAAAATGTTTAATGTTTATTAGTGTTAAGTGATTTATAAGTGTGTGAAAAAGAGAAAAATAATGTAAGTAAATCAGTGAATTTAAAACCATCTAATTAGTCTATGATTTTTACTCTAAGCATGCAAGCAAATTAAATGAATAGTGAATTAATTACTAGAAAAATAGGTTAATTTATTTGACTATGAAGAATATAGAGCTGGTTTAGGTGAAATTATATTCAAATAATATATAACATAGTTGACATGGTCTTTAATGTTTTATAGAAGAAAGTTCTAGAAGAAAATAATTAAATTGGTCAACTAAATATTCTAGAGAGAAGACACAATATAAAACTATGATGATCTAGTCACCCTAGTCCAATGTAGGGTTATAATTTTATAGACTACAAACTTTGAAAAATAAGATAGTAAATGAAGAACATAAATGATAGACAAGGTAAGGATGAACCTTGGTAATTTTAAAGATGATTAGTTTAAAATTTTTATGATGTGTTGCTTAAATGTTAATTTCTAAATATAGGGTTAATTGGGCTGATGAAGCCTACAAAACCTATGTGCTAAAACTAATTTGTGAATAGAGTCGACTAGTTTAACTATGTCTAAAAACTTGTATACTAGAAAAGAGAACTACAAAAAAAGTTAACTGGGTCAACAAAGTTACAATACTTTGATTTAATAACAAAACTATATCAAACTAGTCAATCCAATCACTTGTATTTAGAGAAGACTTGCACAGAGAAAATAGAGTTGATTTAGAGTGACAATGTATTAGACCTACACACAAAATGTTAGACTATATTGACAAGTTTGATATATTACTATAAAAATAAACATATATAATATGATAATAAAATTAATGTGTGAAATAAAAACTATAGGGGTTAGATTCACATCGAGTTCACCAGAATGTATAAAAAGGAAAATACAATTGAACTACAAATCAATAGTAGCTCAGATAATATAAATCACACTTACACTTCTACTTGTTGGTACATTTACACAATCAAGGTCACGACCAAGATGAATCCACTAGACCTAACCAAGGGGTCCCTTACCATAATAACATCACTAGAGAGGGTTATAAAGCCTCTATTTAAGCAACACCATACAATAACCCTAGTTAGGTCCCATTTTTTATATATTTAAAAAGTAAATTAAAATCTAATATAGTGCTCACCAAAGCTTGTGGCATGAAACAGAGGTAATAAACATAAAAGTAAACAAGCATAGAATAATTATAATTTAGGGAGTATATATATAACCCTAATACATGGAGAGAAAAATACATTAAAAAATAATTACTTATGTTACTTTGATCTACTAAAATAAAGGACTAAAGTTAGAGATACCTACCTTGAATATAAACTCATCAAGACTCAATCATTCCATTGGCCAATGGTGATTTAAAAGAGGTTCTTATGTATTATTGAAGATGCTAAGGATGGACAATGGACTACAATCTAGCCAAGGACCTCCTAATGAATCACAAGCTTTCACAAGACAAAGATTCTTCTCTCTAAGTATAAAACCTAAATAATAAATCCTCAAGTATAATGGTGGAATAATAGATTGTAAAGAAGTGTAATTTAACAATTAACTCTATCTCTCTCTAATAAATGGCAAAAATAATGTGTATATAAAGCTAAATCTATCCTTAAACCTTTTTGAAAGTTTAGCCAATAGAATCAACCCAATTGACCCTGTATTGTTAATTTATAAAAGTAAGTTAGGTCCTAGACTAGGTTAGCTAAGGTTGGTAGAGTTCCTTAACATGAAAATATAATTTAAGTACATGATTGGCCCAGGTTGACTTTGTTTGGTAAATGTAAAAAAGAGTTTTTATCTTACATAGGGGCTAATTAAGGTGGTAAATTAATTAGAGGAGTGTCTAAGGGAGGAGGAAAATATTAGGGAAGTTTATACAAGTGGTGGTATAGGGGATACCAATCTTTCAAAGAACTAATGTTCTACCCACCCCCTTTCCCACTGTACCTTTTAAGGCATGCACTCAAATAGATTGAGACTCGATGCATTACTACAAGAGAGAAAGTATCAATAATTGATAAAGTTTCAAAATATTATGTGTATAAATATACTACATATTATACATATATTTAACCCTAAATTGATGATATAGGTGTATATAGGGTTAATAGTATAGAAATGATTAAGCACAAGGGATAAAAATAGATATATGTAGGCCAATTAATTTACAAACTTAGATAAACAACATATTAAATTTAAATATTGAGATATACCAAAAATGTAAAGTAAAATTATAGATTGATATTAATATAAATTAAAAATAAGAGTATTTAGTTAGTTTACTATACACATGCAAATTTGGGATAAAATTGGACTGGATCAAGATATTGAAACAATCTTTAGACCTATAATTTTATAGTTTTTAGCCTTGTATGATTATGTTAGATATAGATATTTACATCCATGTAGGTGTCTAATTATAATGCAAGTGTCGTATATAAGATATTGAATAGATCTAGATGCAACCTAATGGATCCTTGTAGGTTTTTTTTGCCTTTCTTATGATTTATGTGGATCATACACATAAGATATTATCTTTATCAAATGATCAAACTCTAACTTCCACACCCTTGGAATGAGTATAGAAAAAATAGGTTAGTGGTCTTATGGTGTCAAGATAAGCCAAGGACCCATTTGTCAGTGGACAAACTACATAGTGAACACTCTAAATAGAGATTAGACTAATGTATTTATCCCCTATGTGTTGGATTATGTGTGCAAAAGGGTAAACTATGTGATAATAAAGTAAATATAATGACCTAGATTTTACCTTAAAAAATATCGATCATGGGATACTTATTGAGTAATTTATACCTATAAATAGACTGTTCTTATGACTAATATGGAAATAGGAATGGCCATAATTATATGTTACATTTAAAAATTAGATGACTTTTGGGCACTAGACACTTAGTTAGAAAAGGGACACCTACATTGATGTAGGTGTCTAGATGGGATGCAAGTGTATGGGAAGAGATAAAATAGGTATAGGTCCAAAAATAGGAGAGAAGGATAATGATAGGTTTTATGAATTTTACACAGCATAGAAAGCCTAGTCATCAAAATAATATATGGTTAGACTAAGAAAAAATAAATATAGAACATAAAGATAGTAGATGTGAGAATTTATATAGAGGAAAGGTATTAAAGATGAAATGTTTAACCATGATAGGCATTTTACAAGTGTACAAGACTAAGGTGCTATATAATTTAGATTTAGTATCTACATTCCCCCCGCCCCCCATTAATCTAGTAATGGAATTGTTAATTTAAAGGTAAAGAGATGCATACTTGGGTGTGTATAACACACCTTATCTTTGTGTGAGCCTAACTTGAATGATTTATTAGTGACTAAAATACAACCAAGAGCATGTTACAATGTATAAACAATGCATACAATTTGAAATTGGAATTGTTTGAAATTTTTGAAAGTAAAGAGAGAAAGGTTAGGAGTAATCCTGTATATCGATGCAACCGTCCTTCCTTTTGGTAATTTTATTTGAGGATATACTTCATTATGAAGTAATATATATGAGATTAGTAAAAATTTGAAAATTTAAAAGTGCACACACACACACACACACACACACACACACACACATGTTCCCAACTTTGGTGAAAAGGTCAGTTGGCACACATCCATTGAGATTTTCTTAGTCATGTAACCCAATCATGCTTATAACTCAGTGAGTGTGAGTGATCTAATCAAATCACACTCTATATCTAGTGAGGGTAGATTATTTTTTCACTCCATCCTATAAATATAGTGAATTTATATGGCTTAATAAATTATAACTTATAAACTTGGTAAGATTGAATGATTTAATCATCTCAACCTTACAAAGGTAAACCAACTAATATAGTAGATTCGATCAATATCAGTCCGTAAAATCCATCCTAGGTATGATAACAATCCATTTAAGTATTTGAAATATAGAAATTGATTTTATTTTTCAATTTAAATGTCCTTTACATGTCATATGCACATCATATATGTCTGAATTTAAAATATGGGTATAATAATGGTACCCATGTATAGAATGCTTTCACAAATGCATGTATGAATCATATAACTATGAAATTTAGCCAATTTAAAATTTGTGAAAGTGTTGAGGACATGTTTCCATTACATTCCACCATTGAATTATTGAGCATAGTCATTTATGTTTGGTTGTCATTGATGTTAAAGAGAGCATGTGTTTCTAAGTGCATGAATGACAAGAAGTTGTGTTTGATAGCTTTGAGATATTTGGCACATATGCATGTTTTTAAGGACAAAGAAGAAGTTTTGAGGCATCCATATATGTCTTGGTGAAGTTATAGTGTGTCAATTAATCATTTGGAATGAGAAACATACATATTTTAGCTTAAGAGAAGCCAGACCATCATTGCACATCATGCAAACATGAATGAACCAACAAGTTTGTGCATTTATTTTAGGCACTCAAAAAGTTTAAAGGTCAAAGGATTTCATGAAGATGTTGTCTATAGTGCTAAGAAGGTATCTTGAAGATTTAGATTCTTGAATTATTTTCTATCTTAGGTTATAAACCTTCAAAATTACTCTAGAAGACTCTGATAGGCCAACGACCATCAAGTTTAACAACATTAAAGTTTGAGGTCAAATTATCTATATAGATCTAATGGTGAGTATTAATCAGATCAAGATATAATGGAGATTATTTCATCAGACTGGATAATGATCTAATGGTGTACATTATCTTATCATAAGTGATAGAATAACACGAATTTATTTAATATGTCAAAGATTGCTTAGAATATGCATGAGGATACCAAGTGGCATAATCTCATTGGAGTTAATAGGTCAATGTGCACTAAAGGCATGTGGGGATGCCAAGTGGCATGATAATAGAAGCAAGGATCTAAGACTGGTAGTGAGTGTTGAAAGATAAAGATCAAGATGATTTGAGGAGATTGATAGAGTTCATTTGTTCAAAGTTACCAGGGTGCATAAGATGAGGTCAACATGTCTGATGTTTAACATTTGCTTAGTGATTGTTGGAATTTTAATTTTCAAATTAATGAAGGAAAAATGATGCTTAGTTTTGGCTATATCTTTTGGTACAAGATGATTGTCTTGATGTAATAAAAATAAAAGTCATAGAGGACTTCAAGTCACATCTAGATAATCTAGTTATAAGGTTTGAATGTTTGTACAATAAAAGTTATGGATCTTAAAAGTTGACTATTTGTTCATTCATGGTGCTACATTGTATAAATGTTGTTTGAGTAAATTGTGCTTTAGTAGAAGATAATTTTGGTAGGAGTAATCAACTAAATATGTCATAAGGGTCATATAGAGTGGTCTTAGTTATTTGAAATTGACCTTATGTTCTTAATTTTCTCAATGAAGTGATAAATGGGTGAATAGGTCTCCATGAGACCTATAAAGGATACTAAGGCCTAATTGAAAGGTGTAGATACTTAAGTGTGACCCATATATGCTATGGATGACTTGTGAGAATGAATTAAGGGTTAAGGTAAGTATATTAGCTGATCTAGAAGTTGATATGCATGAATACTCTATAAATAGTGGAGACCAAGGCAATGGTTTCTAGACTTGGACGAGCATATGTTGAGAGAGCAGAAGATAGAGACAAAGGATAAGGATAAAATAAAGTGTGTTTAGTGGATGGACTAAAGTATAGAGTAGATTGTGGATGAGTGAAGAAGACCAAAGACATCCAAAAGGGTGTTTGGATGCATTTATTATATGAGAAAGTTTGTGTATGTGTTATGAGTTGAAAGAGAGGCATTATACATTGTGTCTCTAATCAAATTGGTCTACAATTAAAATTATAGAGTTGATTTAATAAGGTTTTGTGTGGGTTCTCAACATCTAGAACAAGTGGGAGATTATTCATACTTAGGGGTGGGTGCTCCTTGTGAAGTGGGTGATTCACTAAAATGTCTCATGTTTGTAATCATCTTATAGGACAAGTAGTACATGTGTTTATAATCTTGAGAGTGGGGTTTATTCTCCAAGAGGGTTTCTCATGTAGATCTAGTGTTATGTGTGTGATGTTTCATCATCTTTATTATTCATTATTATGAAGATATTATATTCTTTATGAATGCTTATGGTAATTGATCAAGAGTTTGAAAGGATCACATTTAAAGTTTGAAATATCTTATGTCACTAATTCATCCCCCCTCTTAGTGATTGTACCTCCAATTATTGGTATCAGAGTAGGGCCTCTATTTCAAGTTTAACCACTTGAAGGTGATCAAGTCAATAGATGTAGGGTTTCTCTACAAATCAAGCACCATTGTTAAATGGATCAAATTATGCATTTTGGAGTATAAGTATGAGAAAATACATTATGTCTCTAGGGTTTGATATTTGGAAATCTATCATGGATGGTTACACTACACCAACTACTCCTCTAACTAGTACTACTAATAAGAAGTTGAGTGATAATAATTCTAAAGCTATCAATGCTATCATTTGTGGTACACCCAAGGCTAAGTTCACCAAAGTGATCCATTACATGTTTGCCAAGGAAATTTGGGTCAAATTATAGACTATCTATGAAGGAGACTCTAAGTTAAAATTGGCTAAGTTACAGACCTACTAAAGGAAATTTGAAGGCCTCAAAATGAAGGAAGAAGATAATATGGGATCTTATCTTATAAGGGTTGATGAGGTAGTAAACATAACTTGAGGTCTTGGAGAGGATATTGACAAAGCTACCATAGTATAGAAGGTATTAAGGAATCTTATACTCAAGTTTGATTCAAAGGTTTATGATATATAAGAAAGTTATAATCTCACTCAAATGAAGATGGATGAACTTCATGTTATCCTTACTACCTATGAGATGAGAGTTGATAAGGATATAACTCCTAAGAAGGAATCATCCTTCAAGGTGATCAAGGAGACAAAAGCCAAAAAGAACAAGTTAAGTCTTAAATACTTTCATCTTAGTCATGATAAATTTGAAGCCATGATTTCAAGAAAATTGAGTATAAGATCAGGTAAGTATGAAGGAAAAATTCCTTTCAAATGTTTTTCATGTGGTAAAGTTGGTCATTTTTCAACTAGATGTCTAGGTAGAGACAAGTTTGAACATAAAGAAGTTGATAGGGAATCTCATGAGGATGAACACAAAAAATATGAGGGTTTTATAAAGTACATAAAGTTCATCAATAAGAAAAATAGAAAGAAAGATTCATACAAAGGAAACAAGAGCCTTTACCATGAATAATATAGTAAGTCATCTATAGAAGAAGAAATAAACACATCTAACAATGATTATTCTTTCATAATAATGACATGGAGACATTACTCATGGATTTTGGTGATGATGAAGGTGTTCCTTAAGTAGATATTTATTTGACAAAGACAGCTCAGAGGAAGAAGATGAGAAAGTCACTCTTGAAGATAAATATCTAGATACAGTAGAATAAATGAAGTTACTACAAAGAAAGAACAGTAAATAAGATTATTTGATCAAATATTTATGAGAATTAAATTGGAGTTTTTGAAGGAAGGATAAGTAATGAATTCAAGGAGCATGATGAGATCACATAACAACTTGAAACTTAGGTTTTTACTCTTAATGAAAAAGTATAGGGTAAGGATGAAGAGTGTATAATGTATCAATCAGAGATAGAGTCTTTGAAGATGACATTAAATTAAGATATAAGCAAAGATAAAACTAATGACTTAGATAATATGGATGAATTGGTGAATGTTCTTGAAGATATAAATATTGAGAAGAAAAAGAAAAAAATAGATGATGTCACAAATGAAGGACTATGAAGAATAATTCAATGTGTTTAAATCAAGGATGAATGATGATACCAGGGAACATGAAGATACTATCAAGCATCTTAATGGTCAATTGGAAACTATGTATATAAGACTAAAATACAAAGATGTGTACTTAAGGTATGTAACTAAAATTTAGTCATTAAAAGTTGAGTTTGATAAGACATCTTGTAAGGTGAAGTCATGTATTACGTTTTAAAAGAGTTAAAATGATCTTGACAATATTTTGAGTAATCAAAAGCATGCAAATGATAGAACTGGTCTTAGATACAAAGAAGAATAAAAGCATGAAAATCAATACAAGATAAAGGATGATGTGAACAAGGATAATCAAACTTTGAAGACCAATCATCAGTCAAGGAATGAAGGCATTGGTATAATGAAGACAAATTAGATAAGACAACCAAATGTTATGAGGTATGCAAATTTCAATGGTCATTATTACTCTTATAATTAGTTTGGTCATAGTTTAAAAGATTGTAAAATATCCTCAAGAAATGAATTTGCATGGAATTATGAGAAATATAATTTCAAACATGAATAACATCATCACTCAAGACAATCAACAAGTTCACAAGGAAAAAAAATGATATCTTTTAATAAAAGTGTCAAGGGTTTGGTAATATTTTAAATTTTTTTAATATATTCATTAGGAGACCAAATGATCAGGTACATGAAAAAATTCATGAAAATCAAAGGAATCATCATATATCTCAATCACAAGGTATGCAAAATCTAAGAAACCTCATTTTTTTCACATGTCATGAGAGAGGTCACATATCAAGGTTTTGCAAGAATAATCAGTATTCTACTTCAAAGGTTATCAATCTTATCATGAAGAGAAGGAGTTAGAGTGAATGGAGGCCTAAATAGGTAAATTAAAAATAGACTCAAAGTGGACTATTTGTCATGTCAAAATAGGGGAGAAGTTCAAGTATCAAGGAATAATCCTTATCTTCCCAAATAGACAAGGAAATTAAGCATGATCCTGACATAAAATAAAAGAATAAAGTTAAGGACTCATTCAAAGGCAATATAAAGATGAGGAAGGAATGCAAGTCAAGTAAGAGCATGGAGATATAGGGGTCTCATAAGGTTTTGGATCTTTAGTCCCTCTATGACAAGTGGGTGTCTCTACATGTGATTCTTAGGAGACATATTTCATGTGTGGAAGCAAGTGTGTGTGCTCTAGGTAATGATCAAAATGCAAATCAGTACAAAGATATGTTCTTTTCAATTTTATATTATGCAAGAATTATTTGGCTAAGGGGGAGATAACCCAATTAGCTTGAGTAGCTTGAAGAAAATGTGCATAATATAATGGGGAGAATATGTGAAGATAATTTAGTCATGATATAAGTGTGAAGATATCTGCTATAGTTTTGAATTCAAGAAGATTGACATGATGACTTGATCAAACCAAGTTGTGTCTTTTAACAAGGTTTTGAATCTTCATGCTTGAGTAAATGGAGGATTGTGAGTCCTCTAGGTATATGGGTCCAAGGATTAGAGAAGCATAAGTTCATATTAATTTTTTTAAAAGAACAGATGACATGATATGGAACATGATGTTAGGGGGATCTTTCTAAGCTTTGTGAGTAGTTTTTCAGGTCCAAGAATCAGAGAAGTCCTAATTCAGATTAGTGCATGTCAAAAAGGGAGTAATTTATTCATATACTTGAAAGTATGTAAGTATTTTAAGTATATTAAATAGTATTTAAATGCTTATATGATGTTGATAAATGTTTGTTGACATGTTGAGGAAGAGACCCTTTGTCATTAATGTCAAAGGGGGAGAAAGATCAGATTGAAGGAGTTAAAATGAAGTCATTCTAAGGGTGTTTTTCTATCAATGACAAAGGGGGATTTTTTTAGCATAGTCATTAATGTTTGTTTGTCATTGATGTCAAAGAGAGCATGTGATTCTTAGTGCATGAATGACAAAGAAGTTGTGTTTGATAGCTTGGAGAGATTTGGCACATATAAAGGTCTATAAGGACAAAGAAGAAGTTATGAGTCATCCATAGATGTATTGGTAAAGTTATGGTGTGTCAATTGATAATTTAGAATGAAAAACATGCATATTATAGCTTAAAAGAATCTAGACCATCAATGCACATCATCCAGACATGATGAACTAGCAAGTTTATGCATTTATTTTAGGCACTCAAAAAGTCAACCATGGTCAAATAATTTCATAGAGATGTTGTCTATAGTTCCAAGAAGCTAACTTAAATATTTGGAATCTTGAAGTGTTTTCTAGATCAAGGTATAAAAATTCAAATTTTCTATAGTAGACTGTGATGGGCCAAAGACTGTTAATTTTAATGACATTTAAGTTTGAGGTTAAATTGTCTAAACAAATCTAATAGTGAGCATTAATTGGATCAAGATATAATGGCAAGCATTTCATTAGACTAGATAATGATCCAATGGTGCACATCATCTTGTCATAAGTGATCCAATGGTACATATTTATTCAATATGTCAAAGATTTATTAGAAGATGCATGAGGCTACCAAGTGGTAGAAGCTTATTGGAGTCAACAAGTTAATGTGTGAAGAAGGCATGTAGGGCTACCAAGTGGCATGATCATAGAATCAAGGATATAAGATTGATGGTGAGAATTTTAAGATAAAGATAAAGCTAATATGAGGAGATCAAAAAAGTGAATTTGTTAAAATTTTATAGGGTGTATGAGATGAGGTCAACATGCTCAATGTTTAACATTTGTTTAATGATTGTTGGAATTCAAATTTTCAAATTGACAAAGGAAAACTAGTGCTTATTTTTTGGACTATATCTTTTGATACAAAGAGAATTTATTGATGAAATAAAAATAAAATTTGTAGATTATTTCAAGGCACATATAGATAATTTAGTTAGAATGTATAAATATTTTTACAATAAAATATATAGATATTTAAAGTTGAATATTTATTCATTCATGGTGATACAATGTATAAAATGTTGTTTGAATAGATTGTGCTTTATTAGATGAGTGTTTTAGTAGGAATAATAACCTAAAGATGTTAAAAGGGTCATATGGAGTGAACATATCAATTTTAAAGTGACATTATGTTCTTAATTTGATTGATGAAGTGTTGAATGGGTGAATAGGTCTCCATGAGACCTATAAGGCTTACTAAGGCCTAATTAAAAGGCATAGCTGCTTAAGTGTGACACATAGATGCTATGGTTGACATATGAAAATGAATTTGAGCTATGTATTTGTATGATATATGTATTAAGGGTTAAGTTAAGTATATTGGTGAACCTATAAGTTGATTTGTATGAAGACTATAAATAATGGATACCAAGGTAATGGTTTCTAGACTTGGATGAGTATATGACGAGAAAACAAAAGATAGAGATAAAGGAAAGAGATTAGAATAAGTGTGTTCAATAGATGGATAAAAGTATAGAGCAATATGATGATGATTTAAGAAGACTAGAGAGATCTAAAAGGGTGTTTGGATGCATTTATTTTATGATAAAGTTTGTGTGTGTAATGAGTTAAAAGAGAGGTGTTATACATTGTGTCTCTAATCAAATTGGTCTATAATCATAATTTTAGGGTTGTTAATTTAATAAGGTGTTGTGTGGGTGCTCAACATCTATAAAAAGTGGGTGTTTGTTCATAATTAGGGGTGGGTGCTCCCTGTGAAGTGGGTGATTCACTAAAAGGTATCATGTTTGTAATCATCTTAAAGGACAAGTAGTCCATGTGTTTGCATACTTGAGAGTGGGTTTTATTCCCAAAGATGTATTTAATTTAAAGTTTTAAATATATTACATCACTAATTCACCCCCTTCTTAGTAATTATACATTTGACATGAATTTGGAGTATCTAAAAACTAGTATAACGCACATGTTTCTATAACATGCCCCACTTATAATTTGTAATTATGAAAAATATGGAGGTCATACATGTATGAAATGAGCTTAATGATATACCCTCACTTTTGAGGTGAGGAAATTAGAAACTAGTAGTTACCTTACCTCGAAAGGATAAGATAACTACATAAGTTGTGAATAGAGCATGTAGTATATAGGAGGAACATGTCTAGGTACATATGTTATTGAATCATGAAAAATGTGATCACATTAAGTTGTAAGATGCATGATATAGATCATGAAAACATCTAGAGAGACAATAAAATATCAACAATAAATTAAGCACACACTCAAGATCGATCAAACGAAAACAAATGGTAATGGTATAAGGATAAATTATACAAGGGGCATGTTCAAATAACACATAATCAAAGGGACATGAATTAGTAAAATGTCGATAAATCATAGAAGGACATATTGAAATGTCCACATACAAAAAATATGACATGTTTAAATTTCACAATAGGCAAACATAGGCATGGGTGACATAAGGAATGGAGCATATTCAAATTCCCAAATAAAAAATATAAGAGAAAGAAAAACAAGACACTCAAAGAAGTGTTAAACAAAAATAAGGTAGTCATAAGCACCCAACATAAACATATCATACTAGTCCTTGGATATACATGTTATAAAAAATATATAAGTATGTATAAAGGCATGTGTAATCACATTAGCTTAAACATTGTAATGTAAATTGATCATAGAATAATATAACCTGGGTGTATCATGATCAAACAAAGTAGACACCCCCAATGTAGTGATGATGTGAATAGAGGGAAGACACAATATCCCTATGTGAATATATAACGTGCCTAGTTATGTTAATAGTACACTCAAAATATATGTGAAACATATGTGCATATATAAAAACAAATGATATGACATATACCAACATGGAACCAAAAACATAGATGTTAAGGAGATAATAAAACATGGAATGCTTTATATATATATATTTTGAATTTTGAATTTTTTTATATATTTTTGGAATATTTAAAAAGAAAAAACTATTATATGATCTCATCTAAGGGATACTCATATGTATCTACCACTCAGAACCTAGTGCAACAAACTGTGGTATTGATAAGGAAAATGTATAGGTGTAATATATGGAATTATAGGATATTTGATATTCTATGTATGTATAATAGGACTCTATGGTCATGAGGAAACAATAGAATGAATGGAGGTTCATGGAACCCATAATTAAGTGATCTATGGCTTATTTTGAATAGTATAAATAATCACATGTTTAGTTTCTCTAGGTAACTAAATATGTTGTGTATTAGTAGATGAGGATTATATGGAATCCAATATGTATTTGATGCAATGGTTTCTCAAGTATTGGTTACATAGGAAATGAATTTTCCTATTTCTTACCATTTTGTAGAGGATTAACCTAAGTAGGTTTGATAATTAACTACCCAGGTACTAGCTTATCTTGTTAAAGTGGATGTTCATATGGAATTTTGGAAACTATAATTACCCTATTGACATGAATTTATTTAACATACCCATGAAATATAGAAGGTAGTGTATGGAGTGCATTTATCAAAGGTCATCCTAATAACATATCAAAGACTCTTGTATAAGGTATAACTGAAAAGCTAGTAACTATATGTGCTAAACACATCTCTAAAGGTAAGTCAATCTTGAAAAGAACGTGTTATGATATCCCATCAAATGTTTTCAAATGGTTTAAATAATCATGTGTATGACCCAAATGGATAACTAATGTCATGGTTCAAACATTATCACTAGCACTATTATCAATCACAACATTGTATATAGGTTGGTGATCAAGGTATGCTCAAATGAATATTTGAGTCATCATCCATAATCTCACTATCAATAAAAGTAATGTAATGTCTCTAAACCATAATTGGTATGTGTTGTATATAAGTACCAATAATCCCATCTCATGGGTTCCCATAATTTGGTAGATGAGAATGTGCATTATATACTATTTTAACTTCTAGATCCTTCACAAAATGGTCTTGTAAAGGAATGCTAAATATATTATAATTCTAGTGATTACCAAGTTGTAAACTTGATTCATTTAGAGGATCATCAAATGTTTTTTTAGTCATTAATGAGGTCTTGTATCTTATGCTTCAAAGTAAAAAAATTGTTTGTAGAATGTCTAAGACCTTGATGATAGTCATAATTATTATTTTCATCATAACCTTTTGGTAGAGATCAAATCATATCAACCTATACATTAGGAGGGAGATATTTAAGGTGACACTCCACAAGATTTAGAAGTAATGCAGCCAAAGACTCTTGTAAGTGTAAAAATTGTCTCCTTGGTGCACTAGATAAGACCAGTCGATTAGGTTGTTATTAAACTACAATAATTGTAGTATTTGTTTCCTTTTTAGGTTCTATAGGTTTCACCTTGGAACTTGGTTTGATAGTAAACTTGTTATTGGATATAGTCAATGTGTTTTATACATAATTTTTTTTAATGAAATAAGTTTCATTTAATGATCATGAAAAATATGGCATAAATCATCAAAATATTTGGAATTTTTGAAAACAATAGACTCATGTAATGGGTAAATTAAAATTTACTTGAAGATGTCTTGAATATTTTTATCTACCATTAGATTATTCATTTTAACCACCATTTTCTTTTACCTTAAGACATATTCATTGATAAGTTCATTGGTTTTTTACTTGATATATGTAATTTGGGCATAAAAAACCTTTTTTTTAATGTTGATAGATAAGTATGCAAAAAATTGATCCAAAATATGTTTGAATGCTTTTACTGATTGGATTGGTAAATCATAGAACCACCTTATAGCATAGTCCTTAAGTCTCTTTATAAATAATTTTCTCAAAAGTTTATCATTTGAGGCATAACCAAAACATGACACATTTAAATATTGAATATGTTATTCAAGATCACCCTTGTCATCATAAAATGTGAACTTAGGTGCAATAAAACTAGTTGTAAAGGGGTGAAAATATATTTCATGTGTAATAACATTATGCAACACCTATTGTGAATCAATATCATAAGATGAACTAACATAATTTTGTTTGTTATTTTTAACCTTAGTTTTAAAAAGTTGTATAGTTTGAATAGGATATTTCACATTTTTATCACTAAGGTTTGAAGTTTGAGAAGTCACCAAAGGAGGTGTACCCATAGTTTGAGTTTATATAGGCATTGAATCTAGTAAATAAGTTGGAGGGATAATGTTTCCCATGGAAGATGAAACAATAGTAGATTTTTTTTAATGGAATAATGGTGTAAATGCATAACTTGTGACCCCATTATAAGTATGAAGTGATGATGTGCTCAAGGGGAGGGTTATTGGTATATGGGTATGTACCATAACTCTAATAGCATGATAAATAGATGCACCTATTTTTTTTTATCTATGTTTTTATTTTTTGGTTTCTAATATTGTTTTGAGGATATCATAAAGATCTTTTAGGTTTGGTCAGATACGTTCTTGAAATATAGAAAGAGTTCATACTTGATATTGATCTATTTGTTCCTGTGCATTTTTTTTCATTAGATTAATTATTTTTATGATTAGAATATTAATCTATTATAACTTCATATGTATTTTACTTACTTTCATTATTGAAATTTTCATTAAGCATAGGATTTGTTACTTTACTAATTTGAGTCATCCTAGGTGGACAATGAGGAAGTTATAAGCATTCGATAGAAACATTAACTAATATATGTCTATGCTTAGGTTGCATGCAAATAATAGAGTATATTTGAAAAAAATTAAATAATGAGAAACCTAAAAAGGTTTAATACCCTAGGGTAAGCTAGGATTTGCACAAAGAGATGGGTTCATCAAATGTTTAATCCTAAATTGATGATATGGTGGTATCTAAGGTTAAGAACATAGAAATGATAAAGTATAATTGTTATAAATAGATATAAATAGGCCAATTAATTTTAAAACTTAGATAAATAATATTATGAATTTAAATACTCAGATATTCCAAAATTAGAAAGTAAAAGTATTGATTGATATTGTGATAAATTAAAAATAATATTACTTAGCTAGTTTATTGTACATGCATAGCTAGGTTAAAACAAAATGAAAGTAGACTGGATCAAGATCCTAAAATAGTTGTTAGATCATGTAATTTTTTAGTCTATGGCCTACTTACATGCATGTAATACAAATCCACCCCTTCATTACGTGATTATTTATAATTGTAAACCTATATTTAACAATGTATGTGGATTCTAATTAATTAATGGACACTTGCATCAAATTTAGATAATTTCATCTATGTAGGTGTATGATTACAATGTAAGTGTCATGTATAGAATATTGATTGCATTTAGATGTTACCAGTTAGATCCTTATGGATTTTATGTAACCTTATTCTAATGCATGTGGATCATCCACACAAGATGTCTCTCTTCATCAAATGATCAAAACCTAGCTTATTCACTCTTGGAATGATTGTGGAAAAAATGGGTTAATGGGATCATGGGGTTAAGCTGCCCCAAGGACCCCTTTATCAATAGACACTACCTACATATCAAATACTATGAAAAGGGACTAATACTTATGTATTTCTCCCTTATGTGTTGGCTTGTGTGTGGACAAGGGTGAAATATGTGAAAATCAATTACATATAATGACCTAGTTTGTAACTTGGAAAATATGGCTCATGGGATTCTCTTTTAGTACTTCAAACCTATAGATAAATTGATCTTATGACTGATATGGAAATAGGGATGAATAGGATAACTTTTCTCACTTGAATGATCCATATATAGTTCTTTTATTTTTATATATGTGAGAGGTATGTATTTTTTAGCTAAGTTAAACATGAGGATTGATATTATATATATAACAATCCTTTGGAGATTTTTTTTGAAATAAATAACTTAGGTATACCTTAAGGATGAATTAAATTTGATAATTGGATGATTTTTAGGCACTAGACACTTAGTTATAAAAGGGGCACTTGCATTAATGTAGGCATATGGCCAGGACATAAGTGTTATGGAAGCTATAAAATAGGTACATGTCCAAAATTAGTAGAGAAGGATAATGATTAGGTTTATATCTTTTTTCACAAAATAGAAGGCTTGGTCATCAAAATAATATATGGTTAGACTAAGAGATGATAAATTTAAGACACAAAGATAAAAAACACAAGCCTTTCAATAATGGGAAGGTATTAGAGATGAAGGGTACAACCATGACAGGTATTTTACAAGTGTAAAAGATTGAGGTACTATATAATTCAGATTTAGTATTTATTTAATCCTAATTTGGATGTGGATCATATTTAGTGGTTAGGGTTAAGGTATATAAATGGTAGGGCACAAAGGTGAATATTATATTTAAAATAAGTACTTAATGTGCTAAATTTAGATGTACCATATGCTTAATTTATAAATATGAGATATGATATCATGAAAAGTACAAATATGATAGATATAAAAATGACATAAATGAAAGTTCTTAACTATTTATGATCCTAATATAGTGATGGATATGGTACAAACATGAATTAGATAGGAAGATAATTATAGAATAGTTTTAGATTCTAGATTTGGTGCCTCTGGCTCTCTAAACACTTGTGTCAAACTAGGATAGTTATGTTGATGTTATTATACAATCTTGATGATAGTGTCCTATATAGAATACTTTATAAAATAATATGTGTCCACCTAGATGCTTCTAGGTTTAGATTTGTCTTTACTCTAGTGTATTTAGATCTGGGTCATGGACTATCCATCTTAATGAAATGGTAAAACCTTAGATTTACATCTTCAATGTGACCTTGGGAAAAAATAAGCTAGTAGGCACACAATGTAAATATAATCTACAATGACCCTATTATCAAAGGTTATTGTCTATTTATCTAATACTTAAAATGAGGGCCTCAAAATCATGTAGTTCTCTCTTATGTGCTATATTATGTGTGAATCATGCAATATATGTAAATCAAATACAATAATGACCTAACTTGTAACTTATAAAATATGACCGTATGATTGCTCCTTTGGTAATTTTGACTTGTAGCTAGGTTATTCCTTTGACTAATATCATAATAGGGTAAAATAGGAAAGCATTTAGTAACTTAAATGCTTGTTGAGTGATCTTTTGGTGTGATTTCTAGGTGAGTAATGAATGAGGGTTGATATTATATTTATACCAATATTATAGGGACATAACTCACATTGAAGCACTTAGGCTGACCATTGTAATATGTTTCATTTGAAAATTTGATGACTTTAAGGGTACTAGACACTTGCATTAGGATAAGACAATAACATCGATGCTATTATCTAACCCAAATGTTAGTGTCCAAGGTGGAAAAAAGCATGTATAAGATCATAACTTGCATAGGTGTAAGATAGTTATATTTTAAGCATTCTAGGCAAGATGTGATGTTTATGTCATCAGTCTAAGGTTTTTCAGACTAAGAGATAGGCCAAGGGGTAAAAGATAAATTAGATGTGATGTTTAAAAATGAAACGAATATGCATAACTAAGAGTAATAACTAGGGTTATGAGTTTGCCTAGTTTATAAGACTGAAGTGATACATAATAAAAAAATATCATCTATGTTTCACCCCTTTAATCTAGTAATGAATTTACTAGTTTAAAGGAAATGAATAAGTATCTGGTTGTGTATACACACCTTATCTTTTCTTGAGTTTAATTTGAGTGATTTGATGGAGATGGGTTTAAACATTTTATTGGTGATTAGACTACAACGAAGAACATATTATAGTGTATAATTAGAGCATATAATCTAGGTTAAAGGTATTTGGAATAGATTGAAATTAAAAAAGTAAGGTTTAGGAGTACACTTGTGTGTTAATGTAACTTCATTTCCTATTGGAAAGTTGATTTTGTAAAAATGTATAATTTTAATGATCTAAAATTGAGATTAGAATAAATATAGATAATTCCTTAAAGTGTATATATCCAAGAAACATACATCTACAAACTGGAGTAAGTATGATATACTGTGTGAGTGTGGAGAACATGATTCTAAAGCATGCCCTCATTATAATATATTAATTTTGAATAGAATCAATGTGATCACATTTAGGCCTAAGATGCATGATAAATATCATGGAAATGTATATATAATAATAATGTAATATTAAAAATACAATAATCACACACACACACAAGAGAACTCAAAATTAGGTCAAAAGACAAGGTCCAAGAAGACCACAAACAAGGGGCATGTTCAAATCCAAAAAAATTGAATGGACATGACCTAGTCCGTTATCCACAAAAGTAATGAATGACATATTCAAATGTAAAATAAGGAAATCATAAGCACATGGGCCACATATAATGGATCATATTCAAATGATCAAGAAAATCAAGATAATAACAAGGTAAAACACTCAAGGAAGTGTGTAAAGGAAAAACATAAGCAACCAACATAAACATGCCATAGTGGACCATATGTTGAATGTCTTAGAAAAAATGTCAAGTACATAGTATATAAAGTACCCTTTAAGGCATTTTTAATTGCATATGTAAACTCAAACATGATTTGTAGAGTTATCATCCAATAATATAACTTGTGTGTATAAAGATCATAAAATATGGATGTCCCCAACATCCTAATGATGTGAGTAGAGGGAAGTCACAACACCCATAAGTGTATCATGTATTTATGTATGCATATATATATATATGTATATGTATGATTTAAATGATATGATAGTCCTTAACATAGAACTAACACATAAATGACAAGGGACCAATAGAACATGTAGGTGTCAAAAGTGATTTTGGATGTTTTGAATGTTTTTTTATTATTATGGTATTTTTGATGAGGGAAAATCATCCTATGATACCATTAATTGGATGGTTATAGATGTATCCCAATATTATGAACCTTTTAACCTTAATTTGGATCTATTACATTATTTTCATCATGAATAGATAGGTTGAAAAGGGACCTAGCATGTTCCTCCTCATGTTTTGCATGTGTAGTGGAAGATATAATGCTATCATTATAAATATGTATTAATTTTAATTCATGAGAAAAATAAATACCTTGTTTATTTTGGTCAATTTTTTCTTCCATTTGGTATAGCTAAATATTTCCAAGTGTAAATACATATGGAGATTTGTTAGACATAACCCAAACCCATGTTTGAATTACTTTAGGACCAAAAGATATTGGTATTGTTATGTTTCCCAAGGAGTCTTTACAAGTTACCTTATTTTTCAAATCATATAAGTTAAAATAGAGCTAATTAAAATACATGATGTTGCAAGTGGTTTTAATTTTCAAAGGATCAATATGGTTGTGCCAACAATAAGTGCCACCCATGTATAAAATAATTATTAAATTATAGTGTTGTGTTCATTTTTTTATTTGTTGTAAAGCTAATTCCATTGGAGGATAATAAAATATAATATTTTGGTCATTGATAAGACTTGAATCTTATGTTTCAGGGTAAAACATCTATTTTTATCATGCTCAAGGCCTTGGTGATAGTCATAATAAGAATTTGAATCATATCATTTGGGTAGAGGTTGACTCATATCAACCCTAATAAGAGGAGGAAGAGATATAAGATGGAACTCTAATAATTATAGTAGTGAATTAGAGGACTTAGGTAGAATTTTAAATTATCTCCTTGGTGCCTTAGATAATATAATATGCTTAAGATTTTGTAATGGAATAATATGATCTTTCAATAAAGGGATCTTTGAGTCTAAAGACTAATTTTGATTTAGTAACTCATGAAATATATTGTTCATATTTGTTAATGGATCTGTAGGGTTTCACAAGTACAATCCTTAGGTATGTCAGATTAAACATTCATATGTGTACCATTAAGGGATGTTGGAAGGGTTTTATGGTTACCCATTTTTATATAACATTATGATCATATTCACCCTTTTGAAATGTTCTAAATATTAAAATGATGATTGGATAGGAAAGGCATACAAACTCTAGGGAGAAATCCATGTTGCACATATTTTACAATAATTAGGGATCAAAAATAGAGAAAATAAATTAGAAAACCCTAATTGGCCTAGGGTTTGATGTTCAAAGATCATTTTCACCAAATTCTTAACCCTAATTTGGATGTGGATTCTATTTATTGGTTAGGGTTAAGTATATATAATTGATAGGGTACAAGGGTGAATATAAGATCTATATTAGGCCAATTAATGTGCTAAACTTAGATGCACCATATGATACATTGATAAAGTTGAGATAGGCTATTAATGGAAATTATAACTATGCTAAATATAAAAATTACATAAAATAAATTACTTATCTATTTATGATGCTAATATAGTGTTGGATCTAGTATAGGTGTGAAGCAGTAAAGAAAATAGTTTTGGAATAGTTGGTAGATTATAAATGTATTTCCTATGGCTCTTTAGATACTTGTGTTAGCTTGGGGTAGTTGCAATAATGCTAGTATCTAATATAAACACTAGTGGCCTATATAAAATACTCATTGAAAAAGGATGTGACCAACTATATCCTTATGTTTTTAGCTTTTAATTTACTCTGATGAATTCAAATCTAGGTCATGGACTATCACTCCTAGTGAAATGGCAAAATCATAGATTTGCATCTTCAATGTGACCTTGGGGGAAAATGGGTTAGTGGGCACATGATGTTGATTTAACCCAAAAATGATCTTGATGTCAAAGGGTAATACCTTTATATCTAATACTATATAAAATGACCTCAAAATTGTAGTTCTCCCCTATGTTTTGGCTTGTGTGTGAATGATGCAATGCGTGCAAAGTAAGTACAATAGTTATTTATCTTATAACTTAGTAACTGTGACCTTATGAACGATCATTTAGTACTTTATACCTATAGTGGAAATGTATTAGAGATTAAATTTAGAACCATGATAGGTATTTTAAAAGTGTACAAGACTAAGGTGATATATAATTTAGATTTAGTATCTACATTTCCCCCTATTAATTTAGTAATGAAATTTTTAGTTTAAAGAAAAAGAAATACATACTTGGGTGTGTATAACACACCTTGCCTTTATGTGAGCCCAAATTGAGTGATTTTTTGGTGACTACAATACAACTAAGAACATGTTAAAATGTATAATCAATGCACATAATATGAAATTGAAAGTGTTTGAAATTTTTGAAAGTAAAGATAACAAGGTTAGGATTACTCCTATACGTCGGTGTAACCATCCTACCTTTTGGGAATTTAATTTGAGGATATAATTCATTATGAAGCATTAGAGCTGCGATTAGGACAATTTGAAAATTTTAAAGTGCATACATATATAGATATTTGAGGACAACATACTCCCAACCTTGGTAAAAAGGTGAGGTTCACACGTCTATTAAGCTTATCTCAATCATGTAATGTAATCATTCTTATAACTTAGTGAGTGTGAGTGATATAATCAAATCACACTATATATCTAGTGAGGGTAGATGATTTTTTCCCTCTATCCTATAAATATAGTTAAATTAGATGGATTAATCAAGTCTAACTTATAAACTTGTTAAGATTGAGTGATTTAATCATCTCAACCTTCTAAAGGTGAACCAACTACTATAGTAGATTGGATCAATATCAGTCCATAAAATCCATCCTAGGTATGATAAAAAACCTTAGTAGTATTTGAAATATATAAATTGATTTGATTTTTGAATTTAAATGTCCTTTTCATGGCATATACACCTCATATATGTATAAAGCTAAAATATGGGTATAATAATGGTACCCATGTATATAATGCTTCCACAAATGCTTATATGATTCATATAACTATGAAATTTGGCCAATTTCAAATTTGTGCAAGTGTGGGGGACATGTTTCCATGTTTCCATGAATTTGGAGAATATAAAAACTAGTATAAGTCTAGAGAACATGTTTCCATAACATACCCCAATTATAATATGAAACTATGAAAAATGTGGAGGTCATGAATGTATGACATGATTTAATTGATATTCCCTCACTTTTGAGGTGAGGGAAGTAGAAAATAGTAGTTACCTTACCTCAAAAGGATAATATAACTACATAATTTGTGAATGGTTCATATAACATATAGGAAGAACATTTATAGGTACATATGCCATTTAAGCATGCAAAATGTGATCACATAAAGTCATAAGATGAATAATAGAGACCATGGAAATGTTAGAGAGACAATAAAATCTTAGCAAGAAATCAAGCACACACCCAAGATCACTCAAAATAAAAAAATGGTAATGGTTTAAGGATACCTTATACAAGGGGCATATTAAAATGCTACATAATCAAAGGCACATGAATTATTCAAATGTCCATAAAGCATAGAAGGACATTGAAATATCCACACACAAAAAAAATATGACATGTTTAAATGTCACTATAGGAAAATATAGGCATGGGGGGCATAAGGATTGGATAATATTCAAATTCCCAAACAAAAAAGATAAGATAAATCAAGGCAAGACACTAAAGTAAGTGTAAAATGGAAAGAATGTAGTCATAATCAACCAACATAAGCATATCATACTAGTCGTTGGATATATGTGTTATAAAAAAATATTATGTATGTAGAATATAAAGTAAAGTAAAAAATATATAAGGATGTATAAAGCCATGTGTAAGCATATAAGCTAAAAAATTATAATGTAAATTGATCATAGAATAGTATAACGTAGGTGTATCATGATAAAAGAAAGTGGATGAACCCAATGTAGTGATGATGTGAGTAGAAGGAAGGCCAAATATTCATATGTGAATATATCATGTGCCTAAGTATGTTAGTATCACACTCAAAATTTACATGAAACATATGTTCATATATAAAAATAAATGATATGATATATACCAACATGGAACCAACAACATAGATGTCAAGGAGATAATAAAACATGGAATGCTTTATATTTTTTTATTTTTTTGGAATATTTGAAAAGAAAAGACTATCTTATGATCTCATCTAAGGGATGCTCATAGGTATCTACCCACTCAAAACCTATTGCAACAAACTATGGTATTGAGAAGGAGTATGCATATGGGTAATAGATGACATTGTAGGATATGTGATGTTTTATGTATGTATAATAGGAATATATGGTAATGAGGAAACAATATAAGGAATGGAGGTTCATGGAACCCATCCTTAAGTTCTTTGTGGTTTCTTTTGAATAGTATAAATAGTCACATGTTTGGTTTCTCTAGGTAACTAAATATCTTGTTAAATAGTAGATGAGGATTATATGGAATCCACTACATATATATGATGTAATGGTTTCTAAAGTATTGGCTACATAGGAAAGGGAATTTCTTATTTATTACAATTTCATAAAATATTAAATTCAGTAGGTTTGATAATTAACTAACTAGGTATTAACTTATCTTGTTAAAGTGAATGTTCATATGGAATTTTTAAAACTGTAATTACCCTATTGGCATGAATGTACTTAACACACACATGTACTATAGATTGTATTGCATGGAGTACATGTATCCAAGGTAATCCTAATAACATATAAAATACTCTTATGTATAGTATAAACCAAAAAATTAATAACTACATGTGCCAAACACACCTATAAAGATAAGTCAATCTTGACAAGAACATGTTATGATATCCCATCAAATGATCTAACTAATTTTGTCAAATAGTGTAAATCATCATGTGTATAACCCAAATGGATAACCAATGTCATGGTGAAAACATTATTTCTATCACTATTATCAATCACAACACTATATATAGGTTGGTGATCACGGTATGCTCAAATGAATGAATATTTGGGTCATCATCCACAATCTCACTGTCAATGAAAGTAATGTAATGTCTCAAAACCATAATAGGTTTATGTCATGTATAAGTACCAATAATCCCATCTAAAGGGTTTCCATAATGTGATAGATAAGGATGTAAATTATATGACATTTTCACTTCTAGATCCTTCTTAAAATGGTCTTGCAAAGGAATATTAAATATATTCTAATTTTGGTGATCACCAAGTTGTGAACCTGATTCACTTGGAGGATCATCAAAAGTTTTTTGGTCATTAATAACATCTTGTATCTTATGCTTCAAAGTAAAACATTTTTTCATATAATGTCCAAAACCTTGGTGATAGTCATAATTGTATTTTACATTTTATCCTTTTGGTAGAGGTTAACTCATATCAACCTCTATATGAGGAGGGAGAGATTTGAGGTGACACTCCACAAGATTTAGAAGTAATAAAGTCAAAGATTCATGTAAGTGTGAAAATTTTCTCCATAGTGTATTAGATAAGATAATATAATTAGGTTTTTATTACACTACATTAACTATAGTATTTGTTTCTTTTTTAGGTTCTATAGGTTTCACTTTAGAACTTGGTTTGATAGCAAACTTGCTATTAGATGTAGTCGATGTGTTTTATACATAATTTTTTTCAATGAAATAAGTTTAATTTCATGATCATGAAAAATATGGTATAAGTCATTAAAATATTTGAAATTTTTAAAATAATGGACTCATGTAATAGGGAAAGTAAAATTTTCTTGAAGATGTCTTGAATCTCTTTATCTACCATTGGACTAGTCATTTTAGACAACATTGTCTTATACCTTAATACATATTCATTGATAGGTTCATTGGTTCTTTATTTGATCTATGGAATTTGGTATAAGAATCCTTTTATATAATGTTGATAGATAAGTATGCCAACAATTGATCTGAAAGAGGTTTTAATGATTTTAATGATTATATTGGTAAATCATAGAACCACCTTAGAGCATAGTCCTTAAGTCTCCTTATAAATAATTTGCTCCAAATTTTATCATTTGAGGCATAACCAAGACATGCCACATTTAAATATCAAAGATGTTGTTTAGGATCACCCTTGTCATCATAAAATGTGAACTTAGGTGCAATAAAACTAGTTGGAATGGGGTCAAAACATATTTCATGTGCAAGAGGGTTATGCAACACCTCTTGTGAATCAATATCATAAGATGAAGTCATATAATTTTGTTTGATATTTGTAACCTTAGTTTTACAAATTTGTATAGTTTGGACAAGATATTTCACATTTTTATCACTAAGGTTTGAAGTTTGAGAAGTCACTGAAGGAGGTGTACCTATAGTTTGAGTTGATATAGGCATTTATTCTGGTAAATTTGTTGGAAAGCCAATGTTTCCTATGAAGGAGTAGAAATATTAAGATTTTTTTTAGGGAACAATGGTGTAAATTCCTAACTTTTGACCCCATTATAAGTGTGAAGTGATGATGTGCTCAAGGGGAAGGTTATTATTATATGGGTATGTCCCATAACTCTAATAGCATGATCAATACATGCACATAGTCTTTCATTTATGTTTTTATTTTTTGGTTTCTAATATGGTTTTGAGGATCTCATCAAGATCTTCTATGTTTGGTTGGATACGCTATTGAAATATTGAAAGAGATCATACTTTCTATTGATCTATTTATTCTTATGCATTTTTTTCACTAGATTAATTATTTTTTTGATTAGAATCTTATTCTATTATAACTTCATATGTATTTTACTTACTTTCATTATTGACATTTTCATTAAGCATAGGATTTGTTACTTCATTAATTTGAGCCATTCTAGGTGGATAATGAGGAAGTTATAAGTGTTTGATAGAAACACCAACTAATCTAGGTCTATGCTTAGGTTTTATATAAATAATAGAGTAAATTTGAAAAAATAAAACAATGAGAAACCTCAAAGGTTGAATACCCTGAGGTAAGATAGGGTTTGCATAAAGAGATAGGTTCACCAAATGTTTAACCCTAAATTGATGATATGCTGGTATATAGAGTTAATTATATAGAAATGATTAGGCACAAGGGTGATAAATATGTATACAATAGGCCAATTAATTTTCAAACTTAGATAAATAATATTATGAATTTAAATTTTAAGATAGTCTAAAAATAGAAAGTAAAAGTATTGATTGATATTGTGATAAATTACTTAACTAGTTTACTGTGCATGCATATCTAGTTTAAAATAAAATGGAATTAGACTGGATCAAGATCTTAAAATAGTTATTAGATCATGTAATTTTTTAGTCTATAGACTTAGACACTTACATTAGATTTAGATATTTTTATTGATGTACGTGTTTGATTATGACATAAGTGTCATGTATATTGATTGAATTTAGATGTGACTAATTAGATCCTTATGGGTTTTATATCACCTTATTCTAATGCATGTGGATCATCCACATAGGATGTCTCTCTTCATAAAATGATCAAACCCTACCTTCTTCACTCTTTTAATGACTGTGGAAAAATTGGGTTAGTGGGATCATGGTGTTAAACTACCCCAAGTAACCCTCTATCAACAGACACTACCTACATATACAATAGTCTAAAGAGGCCTCATACTTATGTATTTTTAACTTATGTGTGTATACAAGGTTTAAATATGAGATAATCAACTACAAATAATGACTTAGTTTGTAACATAGAAAATATGGCTCACGAGATGTTATTTTACTACTTAAAACCTATACACAAATTGATCCTATGATTGATATGGAAATAGGGATGAATGGGGTAGCTTTGTCACTTGAATTATCTATAGATAGTTCCTTTATTTCTATATATGTGAGAGGTATGGATTTTTTTGCCGAGTTAAGCATGAGGATTGTTATTATACATATAACAATCCTTTGGGAAAATATCTTGAACTAAATCACTTAGGTCTAACATAAGGATGAATAAAATTTAAAAATTGTATTTTTGGGCACTTGACACTTAGTTAGAAAAGGGACACCTGCATTGATGTAAACATATGGCTAGGACATAAGTGTCATGGAAGCTATAAAATAGGTACATGTCCAGAATTAGTAGAGAAGGATAATGATTAGGTTTAGATATTTTTTCCCAACATATAAAGCTTGGTCATAATAATAATATATGGTCAGACTATGAGATAATACACTTAACACAAAAAGATAAAAAACATGAGCCTTTCCATAGTGGGAAGGTTTTAGAGATCAAGGTTACAACCGTGATAGGTATTTTCCAAGTGTAAGAGATTGAGGTGCTATATAATTTTTATTTAGTATTTGCTTAACCCTAATTTGGATGTGGATCATATTTAGTGGTTAAGGTTAAGGTATATAAATGGCAGGGTAGAAAGGTGAATATCAGATTTAAAAAAAATAATTAATGTACTAAACTTAGATGTACCATATGCTAAATTTATAAATATGACATAGGATATTATGAAAATTACAACTATGATAGATATAAAAATTACATAAAAGAAAGTACTTAACTATGTATGATCCTAATATGGTGTTGGATATGGTACAAACATGAAACAAGTAGGAAGATAGGTCTAGAATAGTTTTCAAATTCTAGATCTGGTGCCTCAATCTCTCTAAAAACTTATGTTATCTTGGGATAGATATGTTGATACTACTATCCAATCTTGATGCTAGTGTCCTTTATATAATACTTGCTAAAAAAAGATGTGTCCACCTAGGTGATTCTAGGTTTGGATTTTCCTTCACTTAGGTGCATTCAAATCTAGGTCATAGGCTATCTATCTTAATGAAATGGTAAAAACCTAGCTTTACATCTTCAATGTGACCTTGAGAAAAAATGAGTTAGTGAACACACAATGTTGAGCTAATCCATAGTGACTTTATTATCAAAGGGTGTTGTCTACATATCCAATAATCCAAAAGAGGGCCTCAAATGCATGTAGTTCTCTCGTATGTGTTGGATTATGTGTGAATCATGAAATATATGTAAAGAAAGTACAATAATTACCTAACTTGTAACTTGGAAAATATGACCTTATTATTGATACTTTAGTAATTTAGACGTATAACTAGGTTGGTCCTTTGACTAATATCATAATAGGGTAAAATAAGAAAATATTTGGTAATTTACATGATTATTGAGTACTCTTTTGGTGTGATTGTTAGGTGAGTAATGAATGAGGGTTGATATTATGTTTATACAAATCCTATTAAGACATAAATAACATTAAATAACTTAGGTTGACCATTGTAATATGATTCATTATAAATTTGATGAATTTAAGGGAAATGGATACTTGTATCAGGCTAGGACATAACATCGATGCTACTATCTCACCAAGATTTTAGTGTCCAGGGTTAAGGAGAGCATGCTCAAGCTCATAACTTGCATAGGTGTAAGATAATTATATTTTAAGCATTCTAGGAAATATGTGATGCCTATGTCATTAATCTAAAGTTGGTCAGAATAAGAGATAGGCCAAGGGGTAAAAGATAAAGTAGTGTGATGATTAAAAAAATAAAGCATATGTATAACTAATATTAATGACTAGGGTCATGATTTTTCTTAGTTTACAAGACTGAAGTGATACATATTCACAAAATATCATCTAAGTTTACCCCCTTTAATCTAGTAATGAAATTACTAGTTTAAAAGAAATGAATAAGTACCTAGGTGTGTATACTCACCTTATATTTGATTGAGTTGAATTTGAGTGATTTTATGGAGTGGGTTTGAACATTTTATTGGTGACTAACCTCAAACCAAGAGCATGTTAGAGTGTATAATTAGTGCATATAATCTGGGTTAAATGTGTTTGAAATAGATTGAAATTAAAAGAGTAAGTTTAAGAGTATACTTGTGTGTTGATGTAATTGCCTTGCCTATTAGAAAGTTGTTTTTGTAAAATATGTATCATTTTAAGGCTTTAAAATTAATATTAGGATAAATATAGATAATTATTTAAAGTGCATATATCCAAGGATCATATATCTAAAAATTGGTGTAAGTACCATATACCATGTGAGTGTGGAGAACATGCTTCCAAAACATACCCCCATTTTAATATATAAACTATGAATAATATGAAATCCATATTACCATGACATGCCCAAATAGTATGAACTAAAATTTGAGGTGAGGGAAAGATATTACCTAGTATTTATCTCACCTCAAAAGGGTAAGACAAATTTAAATCTACAAAGTAGGTATGTAGCATATAGAAGGAAATATGTCTAGGTAGATGTAATATTGAAGTGAATAGAACCAATGTGATCACATGTAGGACTAAGATTAATGATAAATATCATGGTAATGTCTAGATAGTAGCAATGTAAGATCAATAATAAAGAAAGCACACACATAAGAACATTCAAAAGTAGGTTAAAAGACAAGGTTCAAGGAGACCACAAACAAGGGACATATTCAAATCTAAAAAAATTGAACGGGAATGAACTATTTCACTATCCAAAAAAGAAAGGAATGACATAGTCAAATGTATAATAAGGAAATAATAATCACATGAGCCACATATAATGTAACATATTCAAATGATCAAAAAAATCAAGGCAATAGAAATGTAAGACACTCAATGAAGTGTGTAAAGGAAAAGCATAAACAACTGACATAAACATGTCATAATAGCCCATATGTTGAATGTGTTAGAAAAAAGTGTCAAGTAAATATAATATCAAGTACTCTCTAAGGCATGGTTAAGTACATATGTAAACTCAAACATGATAGTGTAGAGTGATCATCCAATCATATAACCTATGTGTATCAAAATCATACACATCCTGATGATGTGAGTAGAGGGAAGTCCTAAAACCCATAAGTGTATCATGTATCTAAGCATGCCTAATGTGTATGTATGAGTAAAATGATATTATAGTCCTCAAAATATAACTAACACATAAATTTCAAGGGGCCAATAAAACATGTAGGTGATGAAAGTGATTTTGGATATTTTGAATGTTTTTTGATTCTTTTGTTATTTTTGATGATGAGGGAAAATCATCCTATGATGCCATCCACTGGATGGTCATAGATGTCTCCCCCTCTTTTGAACCTTATAACCTTAATCTTTATGTTTTACATTATTTACATCATGATTGGATAGGTTGAAAAGGGACATAACATGTTCCTCCTCATGTTCTGAATGTGTAGTAAAAGATGTAATTCTATCATTAGAAATATGTATTAATTTGCCTTCATGAGGAAAATAAATACCTTGTTGATTTTGGTCAATTATTTCTTCTTTTTGGTATAGCTAAAGTTTTCCAAGTGTAAATTAATATGGAGATGTGTTAGGCATAACCCAAACCAATGTTTAAATTAGTTTAGGACCAAAAGATATTGGTATTATTATGTTTCCCAAGGACTCTTTCCAAGTAAAATTATTTTAAAAATCATGTAATTTAAAATTGAGTTGATGAAAATATATTATGTTGTAAGTGGTTTTAGTTTACAAAGTATCAATATGGTTGTGACAATAATAAATGTCACCCATGTATAAGGTAATTAATAAAAGTTGGTACTGTGTGCATTTTTTTATTTGTTGCAAAGCCAATTCCTTTGGAGGATCATCAAATATAATATTTTGGTCATTCATAATATCTTGAATCTTATGTTTCAAGGTAAAATATCTATTTGTAGCATGCCCATGGCCTTGGTGATAATCATAATAAGCATTTGAATCATATCATTTGGGTAGAGGTTGACTCATATCAACCTTAATAGGATGAGGGAGAGATCTAAGATTAAACTCTAATAACTATAGGAGTAGTGAAGCTGGGGACTCAAGTAGAATTGTAATTATCTCCTTAGTGCCTTAGATAATATAATACGCTTAGGTTTTTTTAATGGAATAATATGGTTTTTCAATGAATTGATCTCTAATTCTAAAGACTAATTTTGATTTTGTAACTCATGTAGTAGCTTGTTCATATTTGTTAATGGATCTTTTAGGGTTTCATTAGTATAATCCCTAGGTATGATAGATTAAACATTCATATGTGTACCATTAAGGGATATTAGAAGGGTTATATGGTTACCCATTTCTATATAACATTATGATCCTATTTATCCTTTTGAAATGTTTTTAATATTAAAATGTTGACTAGATAGGAAAGGCATACAAACTCTAGGGATTGATCCATGTTGCACATATTTTATGATAATTAGGGATCAAAAATAGAGAAAAAAATTAGAAAACCCTACCTAGCCTAGGGTTTGATGTTAAAAGATCAAGTTCACCAAATGTTTAACCCTAACTTGGATTTGGATCCTATTTAGTGGTTAGGGTTAAGGATATAGAAATGATAGGGCACAAGAGTGAATATAGATCTACAAGAGGCCAATTAATGTGCTAAACTTAGATGTACCATATGTTGAATTGATAAAGTTGAGATAGGTTATTAATTAAAATTATAACTAGTTAGATATACAAATGAAATAAAATAAATAAATTATTTATTTATGATGCTAATATAGTGTTTGATATAGTATAGGTGGGAAGTAGTCAAGAAGACAATTCTGGAATAGTTGTTAGATTCTAGATCTATTACCTCTAGCTCTCTAGACACTCACATCAGCTTGGGATAGTTACATCAACACTAGTGTCTGATATAAACACTAGTTTCCTTTACATAATACTAATTGAAAAATGATATGTCCACCTAGATGCTTATGGTTTTGGCTTTTCCTTTGCTCTAATGCATTTAGATCTAGGTCATGGACTATCTCTCCTAGTGAAATGTGAAAACCCTAGCTTTGTATCTTCAATATGACCTTAAGGTAAAATGGGTTAGTTGGCACACAATGTTGAGCTAACATAAAATGACCCTGATGTCAAAGGGTGATACCTACACATCTAATACTCTAGAAGATGGCCTCATACTCATAGTTCTCCCCTATGTGCTAGATTGTGTGTGAATAATGAAATGTGTGTAAAGTAAGTACAATTGTAACTTATAAAATGTGACCTTATGACTGCTCATTTAGTAATTTATACCTATATTTGGGATATTCCTTTTATTGATATCAAAATAGGGTAAATAAGAAATATTTTGGTAACTTGAGTGCTTCTTGAGTGCTCTTTTGATCTATTTTCTAGGTGAGGAATGAATGGGGGTTAATATTATATTTATACCAATCTTATTAAGAGATAACTCACATCAACTAATTGAGGATTACCATTTTAATATGTTTAATTTGTAAATTAGGTGAATTTTAGGGTACTAAAAACTTGTTTCAGGCTAGGATAGTAGTATCAATGCTACTATATAACCTAGATGTTAGTGTTTAGGGTAAAGGAGAGTATGCCTAGGCACAAAAGTTATAGAGGTGTAAGATAAGTATATTTTAAGCATTTTGAGTAAGATGGGATGTTTGTGTCAAAATTATAAGGTAGGTATAACTAATATATATGCCAAGGGACACAAGTTAGAGTACATGTGAGGCTTGTGGAATTAAGGCATGTGTAGAACTAAGAGGAACAACTAGGGTCATGAGTTTGCCAATTGTATAATATTGAGGTACTACATAATAAAAAACATCATCTACATTTTCCCTCATTTAATATAATGATGAAATTACTAGTTTAAAGGAAATGAATAAGTATATGGGTGTGTATACACACCTTGCATTTTCTTGAGTTGAATATGAGTGCTTTGATGGAGCTAGGTTTCAGCATTTTGTTCGTGACTGACCTGTAACTAAAAACATGTTATAGTGTATAGTAAATGCATATAATTTGGGTTAAAAATAATTTAAGTATGTTGAAATTAAAAGATCAGGGTTTAGGAGCACACCTATGTGTTGATATAACTACCTTGCCTACTGGTATGTTGGTTTTAAAAAAGATGTATCATTATAAAGATCTAAAATTGAGATTAAGATAAATATATACAATTATTTAAAGTACATATATCTAAGAATATATATATATATATATATATATATATATATATATATATATATATATAGGCACATATCCCCAACTTAGAGCAAAAGTGAGTTGCCACATGGTAGTTGAGATTAACTCAATTTTACAACCTAATGATACTTGTAACCTAGTGCATTTTGATGATTAAGTATAATCTAAAAACTTATAAAGATTGAGTGATTTAATCACCCAAACTATACTCAAAATTGAACCAATAAATGTAGTATAATCACTCACTAAATTACATAAAATTCCACTAGGTATCAGTAAATGAAATAGTTTTGGAATCTAAATTTGATTTGGTTTTGAAATATTAGGCACATATTGCATAGCATATGTACCTTAGGCTTGTCCCATTATGAAAATGTGTGTAATAATGGTACCATGTATATAATTATATATATATATATATATATATATATATATATATAGAGAGAGAGAGAGAGAGAGAGAGAGAGAGAGAGGCACATATCCCCAACTTAGAGCAAAAGTGAGTTGCCACATGGTAGTTGAGATTAACTCAATTGTAAAACCTAATGATACTTGTAACCTAGTGAATTTTGATGATTAAGTATAATCTAAAAACTTATCAAGATTGAGTGATTTAATCACCCAAAATATACTCAAAATTGAACCAATAAATGTAGTAGAATCACTCGCTAAATTCCATAAAATTCCACTAGGTATCAGTAAATGAAATAGTTTTGGAATCTAAATTTGATTTGGTTTTGAAATATTAGGCACATATTACATAGCATATGTACCTTAGGTTTGTCTCATTATGAAAATGTGTGTAATAATGGTACCATGTATATAATTCTACCACAAATGTGTATCAAAATCATATAACCATGTGCTTTGGCCAATTTGGAAAGTTGTGTAAGTGTGGAGGACATGCTTCTAAAACATGCCCCCACTATATATGAAAAATATAAAACTGATATAAGTGCCAATGTGGAGGACATGTTTACAAAATATTGCCTCACTATAAGCTAGAAATGTTTAATATTGAGTAGGTGTGGAGAACATGCTTCCAAATAATTCCCCCATTAAATATGTGAATTTTAAGTACCATACTAAATAAATGTGGAGAACATGCTTTTAAACCATGCCCCTACTAGATCAAAAAATTGTGAATGTATGAAATCCATGTTATCATGACATGCCCCCCGCTAAATTTGAAAATTGGTGTATCATATATTGTGAGTATGGAGATAATGATTTTAAAGCATGCCCCCATCTCAATCTATAAACTATGAAGAATTTGGAAGCCATATCACCATGACATGTCCCCACTAATATTTCACCATATTTGAGGTGAGGTAAATATATTACCTAGTAGTTATCTCACCTCAAAAGGGTAAGATAAATTTAAATCTACAAATTAATCCTAGCTTAGAGAAGATAGATCCTACTTAAACTTCCAATTGGAGATACATTAGATAATTAAGGTCATGACCAATATGGATCCACTAGACCAAATTAAGGGATATCTTACCACAATAATATTATTAGGGAGGGTTCTAAAGCCTCTAATCAAGCAAAGCTATTTAATAGACCTAACTAAGTCCTATGTTTTTATATTCACTATACTAATAACAAGTAAAGTAAAAATCTAATCTAGTGCTCACCAAAGCTTGTGGCATAAAGTGGAGGTTAATTAAAAAAAGTAAACATGCATAAGATAATACTAATTAAGCTATGTCTATGTAAAACCCTAATGCAGAGAGAGAGAGAGAATATTATTCAAAAGCCATTATTTATGATTCTTCTATCTACTAAAGAGAGGAACAAAGTTAGAGATACTTACCTAGAAGATGAATCCTTAGAGACTCAATCTCTCCATTGAAAAAAGGTGTTTTGTAAGAGGTTGTTGTGGTTTTAAGGATCACTAAGAAAGGCCAAAGCATCTAAGACTTCTCCACAATATATTCTTCTCCAAGTAGAAACCCCAAAGTAAGACTCCTCAAGTATAATGGTGGAAGAGGAGATTGTAAATAAGTGAAAATGAATAATAACTCTTTCCTACTCTCTAATAATGGTGAAATGGATGTGTTTATATAGGTATATCTAACCCTAAACCCACATGAAATTTTTTGCTGACAAGGTTGACCTGGGTGACCTAGTATTATAATTAGAAAAAACTAACTAGGTCATAGACTAGGTCAATTAGGGGCCAACCTAGTCCCAAATAAGTTTTGTCATTAATAATACAAGGTCAATGTGGCCAACATAATAATGAAAACTATCAAAAGGGGTGTAGGTTAGGGAAAGGGATAAAAAACATGGTAAATGACTAGAGGAGTGTGTAAAATGGGAGGAAAAACTTAGGGGAATGGTTTTAAGAGTTTTATATATTGATAAAAAGTGGAAAAAGGGATAGTAATCCTATGAAGCACCAAAGGCTTGTCCACCCCTTTCCCGATGTACCCTTTAGGGCATCTACTCTGAGAGATTTCTACTTGATGGGTTCTTTCAAGATAGAAAGCATCAATATTTGATAAAATATTGAAAATATTATGTGTATACACATGCCCCACTCAAATTTAATCACATTTCACTTAGGTGAAATAGGGGATGGTGCTTCAAGAAAGAACATAACAACACACAATGTTGAGGATACATTTTTTTTACATTACTTCAAAGCATAAAATAATTGAAAGTAAATGACTGAAAGTAAAATAAATAGAAATTAAATGTAATGCATATCTTGACTTATCTTTATAATTGAATGGTTTTCTACTATGTTTGTAGTTTTAATCATGGAGGGTTCAGAGATTGCTTTCGACAAACCCAAGGATACAAAACTAAATAACAAAAACAAATAAATGCAAGGAAGCCAAGATAATTGGTAGTATGTGGATGGGATGTATATGGAAATTTGGAAAGATAGGGTGATTATTACTATGTTATACCAAATGACCAAGTCAAAATTTAGAATAAATTGGGTAATCGAAAAGCCAAGGCTACTAAATATCAAAAAACTCAAACAAGTAAACCTTGAGTAAGAAAGGCAAAATCACCAAGTCAAATGAAGGATATAAGTCAAAGGGATGGTAATTAAACATCACTATGAAAGCAGTAATAATCCTTACTTTAAAAAACATGGGTAAGAAAAAAAATGGTAAAACAACATTGATGCATAAGAAGTAATAATCCTTATTCAATCATCAATGAAAAAAGGTGCATAAAATGGAAAACAAAATTGGTGAGTGAGGAGTAACAAGCCAACCTCACTCAATAATGGAAAAAGTAAATAAAATTAGAAATGGACTTAGGTGTCCACAAAAAGGGTGGTACAATAATGATAAATTATAAAATAAAGTAAAGCAAGTCTAGAAATGTAGAGCCATGGTGCAGAGAAAGAATCAATGGTTACTCAAGCATATTATTTTGTTCTAAAGATATATGAAACTAAAAAAAAGTAGTACTAAGATGTTTCTAAGATGTGAATAAGAGGGAAGTATGAATTAATTGAAAATAGATTAGGATCACATGTTCCTGTCAAGGGGAGAAATGATATGCATGGAGGGGCAAATGAAGGAAAAAATAAGGTAGAGGAACTCTTTATCATAGTTAAGACACTCAAATTAGGTTTATAAAAATAAGATGACTTTTGACATTAATAAATATGAAGAACTTCTCATAAACACACAAGTCTTACGTCAATAAATTAAGTATTTAGATTAGCCCATGAAGTCTATGTGCATGAAAAGTAAATTGGATCTACCTTCCCCCAACATGTTCCCTATTCTTCAAGACCTTTTACAAAGTTATTGGTCTACTACAAAGATTGGGTAATTATGTGAAAAATTAGGTATCACCATAGATTTTTTTGAATTATCTTATTCCAATCTACTGGCTTATTTCACCCTAATAGACCTTGAATCTGTCATGAGGCCAAATGTGGAGTTTGAGCTTCAATTAGAGATAAGAGATGTGCTTATAATCATGTCTTTTGGTGTGATTTTGATTTTTTAAATTTGTATGGTTATTTTTGTATATCATTGCCTTTTGTTTTAAATGTATTGGATTTTAAATTTTTTGATGTGATTTTTTATTCCTCCTCCATATAGATTTGAAAAACCAAACATGGGCGATAAAGATGACTCTCATTTGAATACTTGGGAGTTGGTTGCTAAGAGATATAATTTAGAGAGCATGGTGTCTAAGAGTCTCATAACTATAGGTGAAATAAAAGTGTTATCTTTACTTGAACTTTTTTTAATCCAATATGGAGTGAAAAGAAATGAAATCAAGAGAAATGAAACATGAAACATTTTAATTACTTCAAATCACAAAAAATGTGACAATTGGTGAAAAAGGGATACAATGATAGAAAAGTGTGATTCCTTATCATAAGAATGAGGGAAATGTGATAAAACATGCTAACATAGATTGTTGTGTGAATTTCATCCATAAAAAGAAGCAAAATATAAATCTAAGAATAAGGATTAAAAAATCATAACCATTGAAAAACACATTCTAAAAACCCAAGGGGGTGTATAAAACATGTGAAAAATAAATGAGATAAGAAAATGGTGGTACTTTTTAGGAAGGTCAAGTCTTATCCATGGTCTTACACTATAACTCACAAACATAAAACCAAGGGGTGCCAAAATGTATTTGGAAAGTGATAAAATAAAGAGAAGGAAATCATGAGGAAGACCAAGTCTTATCCATAGTTTTACAATACAACTCATGAGAAAAAAGGAAACCAAAATACCAAAAGGAAGGACTAAGGTTTGTGAAAATAGAGAACTACTATAGAGGGTGAGACCCATGTAAGTATCTTGTAAAAAGTGTTAGATAGATAGCATAGAGAAAGCATGAAAAGAAGGGAAGTATTAGGAAAAATACATCTTGGGGAATTATTCATTGGTGGGCTCTTTGAAAATATGGCCTTCATTAGTTTGAAGGTGATAGGTACTTAGACCAATAATATCTTTGACTAAATAGGGGCCCCACCATTTTTGGGCATATTTACCTTCTTTGTCATGAGTGTAGTATAATTTAAGGATAAGATCACAACTATTAAATGTGCAAACTTTAACTCATTTGTTATGTTATTTGGAAATATGGGCCTTATATTGGTGATTATGTTGTAAATTAGAAAGATGGTGTTCATCAAGGAGATTGAGAGCATGAAGGTAAGCTTCATGTAATTATTAATAGGGTATGAAATCATGAAGAGATATACAAAGAGAGAGAAGCTCAACTTATAATAGAAGGACTAATTCAGAACCATAGACTATAGAGAACAATGTTGCCCTAGTGGTAGTGCATATGTTAGTGCAATAGGCCAAAAGAGCAGGTCTCATGAATTGTATTTATGTAGGTGCCAATTTATATAGGTCTCATGAATTATATTTTGGATAATTTTATTAATAATTAAATTTGTGGCCTTAGCTTGGCCATTATATTATGGATGGTAAGGTGTGGATAATTTGTGATGGAAATTAAATTTAGCATAGAGCTATTTGACTCTTTATTTTTGAAATTACCACCATTATCTGAAATGATAGTATGATGGAAACCAAAGTGGCAAATAAATTAATCTAGGATAAATTTGGAGATGGTGGTGTAGACACCAAAATCGTGTCGACTCCCCTGGTCACTCCCCGTCTTATTCTTCTTCGCCTATTTAACCCTTGTCGATCACTTGTTCTACCAACCTTGACCTTGGCAGCATGTAAAAATGAGCACAGAGCTAAAGCTAGACTCTGTCCTCATTGTGCATCTGCCGACGACAGTCTTTACCTGGCCGATGTCACCGACGTCGGTCACTTATCAGCCGACATCGGCAATCCTGCCGACGTCGGTCACTATCCCGTTATCCGTTAATAGTTACCATTCGGTTCTCGATCGGTTTTTCGAAACGGTTATCGAACCGTCTCTCGAAACCGTCCCGGGGCCTTCATTCAATCTCCCCTCCCCGATCAGTCAGACAGGCTCCCATTTGCGACATCTACAGGCTCTCCAGCATCCTTCGAACTCCAGCATCCTTCAACTCCAGCATCCATCAACTCCAGCGTTCATTCTTCCAGCGCTGCATAAGAACTTCGACTATGGCTTCAATCACAGCGTCTGACAGGTAAGTATCTTCTGTGTTTTATTTCATTTTCTTTCTGATTATTTATTCCCTATTTCTGCCATCCCGAAGCTTCAAACCCCAGACTCGACCAAAAACCCCGTCCCGACCCTGTCAAGACCTTCTGCAACTTTTCCAGACCTCTGTTTAGAACCTGCCCCGACTGACGCCGATCACTTCCCCGACCGACGACGGCACCTCAACCGACGTCGGCACTATCCTTGACCGACGCCGGCACCACAGAGATCGATGCCGGCGACTGTGCAGAACAGTGCCGCTTATCAGGTACGCTCTTTTATTTTCTGTCATTTATTTCTGTCATTTTAATCTACTTTCGTCCAATATTACGCTTTTTATCAGTGGGTTGATATCCTTCTAGGGAGTCTTCGTACTTTCGGGATCAGGCGTTCACCTGACAACCCACCATATCTTTGACTAACGTTTTTCGTCCAGTCTCTTTTTCTTCGCAGGTGTCATTCCTCCACAGCCAAAGAGGAGAATCTTCCAACGTCTGATTTCGGTGCGCTCGACTTTATCAGGTACTTCTAGCCTTGACCATTTATTTTAGTTTCTTATTTCTTCTTTGAATGTAGAAAGCAATTTTGCATAGAAACATTCTGGCACGCCCGGTGGGACCCTAGGTCCTCCTTGGGTTCTTTCTTTCTTTCGTTCATTTAGGCCAATTAGGTTTCTTCCTTTTCGCCTCCTTTCGTCTCTTCTTAAATGACATCATAAGCAGAACTAAAACGAACATTTCTTTCTTGCACTTCTAGACTAGCTAAAACTCATATTCTTCGACTCTTTCTCCATTCGTCTTCATACGAACAAACATTTTGACTTGGACATTAAAACATTCTACATTCATTTCTGTTTGCCTGCATCTCTTAGACCACACATAGTAATTAAACCGCATATTGAATTAATCTAGATCACTTCATGTTACACGACCAAACCACCTGCACAAAATAAACATTTTAACTTACCTGAGACAAGGCCCGACTGGGATTTCATCCCCCAGCGGATACCTTACCCATCCCGGTGACCCTACTTGGATTTCATCACCAAGGGGGAAACCCACTCCGTTCTCTGGCGGAGTATAATCTCTAGGCGAGGTATATCTTGGCTAAGCGAAACCAGCTAACCACTGGAATCGTGAAGTGAGGGGAGCTTGCTCCTTAGCACCAGGCCACGTACCAGACCCTAACACAGACTTCTTGAGCACCATAACAAAACCCGAAACCATCCATAGACTTCTTCTAGGACCCGACTCACAAAGCCAACCTCCCCAAACACACATTCTAAGGCATAAGCCACTATAATCCTAAAAATTTTATTTCTAGAGTTTTAGGATCTGCTTGTGTCTTCATCTTTTTAGTTTTTATCTGCTTGTTTGAGCGTGTAAGGACATTCTCTCTTGCCTTTTATGGTTTTGACACATAGTCAAACCAAGGCCTCTTTTTAACCACTCTGGCCGTCAACTGCTTTCGTCTACCCCATCTCTAAACCGTCCTATCATGGAGTTCCACTCGGAGACTGAAAGAACTCCTACAGGACCGACCCTAACCCCGACTCAACTTCCCATCATCCCTGAAGGGGACCAGGATTTCAAGAAATTCTTGGACCTCAATACCGCAGCCCTCCATAACTATCTCGCGAGAAATCCAATGCGAGACCTCTCGGGTGACATGGCGATGACATCCACACCATTCGTCATCCAACCTTTTTTGACTCAGCCTTTCACCCCAACCGTTAACTCAACCATGGCCAATACGCAAAGTTTGGCCTCTTCGTCTATTTTTAGACCGACCTCCATCGGGGTTTCGTTACCCCCTCAATCATCTACAATTCAACCGAGTTCTACATCGTATCAGAACTTGATTGTCTCGACCCCTTATACTCTTACACCCACAAATGTAGGAGTGCCAACCTATCCCTCTACCAGTGCCGCTATTCAACCACCTTTGGCAGTGCCTAGTCAACTTATACCTTCGACCTTCATGATGCAATCACCCTTAACCTCTACTTCTGCCCCGGTGACTAGTCATCCGTACGTTGCACCCTTATTGGTACAACCGACTACGTCGTATACCTCCTCTAGCCTCTTTCAAGTGCCTTACAACCTAAGGGGTGCTCCGTCCACCAATCCGTTAGCAGACGTCATCAAGATGCTGATGGATAAAATGTCCAGTCTCGAAGCTTCTATCTCCAGTTCAAATAATATCTCTTCATATGACCAGATTTATAACGAGCCCATTCATCCTTCTGTCCCTATCCGACCATACCCCAACCATTGGGAGCTTCCTAAATTTACTCGCTTTCAGAGTAAGGAAGACCCACAACAACATCTACGGGCATTCAGACATGCCTGCTATCTTTTTTCCCACAACAATGCGTTACTTTTATGCACGTTTCCCATGTCTCTTTCTGGCCCTGCCCTTGACTGGTATAGCTCCCTTGCCAGACATTCTATCTTTTCCTTCATTCAACTCGCTCAATTATTCATTGACCATTTCTCAATCAATATCACTAAACAAGTCTCGATCATAGACCTTTACTCCATTAGGCAATTTGACGACGAATCAGTAGTTGATTTTGTCACCCGTTGGAGAGACTTGATCAACCAGCTCTCCTTCTCCTTGCCTCAACCCGAGCTCATTGAGCTCTTTTCTCAAGCATGTGTCAGTCACATCTCATCCACCTTGCGGGTCCAAACATTCCACACTTTTGACGAGGTCTTCACCATGGCCCGAAAGCTTGAACTCTGCGCTATTGAAGAAGATAAGGTCAAATTGTGTAACACTAACACAAGAACCAATGACCATTCTTCTTCCAGACCTTCTTCTACCCACTCTCAATCTAAGGAGTTGGCGAACACTATCACCTTTAGACCATCATCTTCAACAATAACTAACTGACCAGCATCTTCAACATTAGACTACATCAATAAACATTTTCAACGTCAATCCATACAGCGTCAATTCACTCCAATTGGAGAGTCATATGCCTCTATCTTGGATAAACTCATCAAGCAGGGGGTCCTCAATCTCCCTTCAATCCGACCACATCAATTCGACTCCTCAACACCTATCCCTGCATGGTACAAGGAAAATCACTTTTGTAACTATCATCGTGTCAAAGGCCATGATACGAATCACTGTCAAACTTTTAAAAACCTCATCCAGGACATGCTAGACAAAGGCGATCTTATCTTGGATAACCCGAACGCACCGCCCAACCAAAACCTCGACATCTTCAAACAACCTTTTCCTAATCACCCGCCTACTCAAGACAACATCCAAACCATAATCAATGACCCTCAAGACCATATACACACCGTCAACACTATCTTACCTCTTGTCCCTGACCAACCTTCTTCACAGGATGAAGAACCCTCTTCTCCTATTAGTCCTCCATCTATTTCTCCTATACTGGAGGACGCCTTAACCACACTTATGCCATTAGTCCTACCTTCATCCAAAAACCTTACCTCTCCTACTCCTCAAGCACATGCAGAAGACACGATCATCCCTACCATCTGCCCACTTGAGGAGCCACACTCTCCTATTTCTTCTCCACCAAGAGAAGACCCTATCTCTTCACCCATTTCGATTGAGGAAGACCCAGTCACGATTTCCTCTTGTCCTTTGCCTGAGATTGTTATATCTCACTCACCTCCATCCACATCTAAACCCAAACCCACATCTAACCTCGCCTCGCACAATAGTGGCCCTCGACTCAAACCCACGAAGACCATTAGACCACATCGGAGGACTCCTCCCCCACCTTCGTCATTACCTTCAATCTTAGGCCCACATCCATCCACTTTAAATGGAGTGCTTCCTACTCCCATCCTTCATAGAGGCACGTCGCCTCCATTACTCTATCAACCTGTCAAACATATATCTTTTCTAAATCATCGACCAATGTCATCAACCCTCACTGCAATAAAATATCCAGACCCGTTAGCAGGTTCTTATAACTTGCTGTTACGGCACTTGTTGCAGTCATCTCGCCTCAACCTTCCGCCTCTCAAACCATATCATTCTCTCGGACCTAAACCACCTTGGTTCGATGACACTCGTATCTGTGCGTATCATCGTACACCTAGACACGACACGAAACATTTTTGTGCCCTCAAGGTCGCCATTCGCCAATGTCTGGGGAATGACACCTCTCTTTTTGACCACGTTATCAAGCCTTCAACACCGCCCCTCTCATCAACTCTCGGATCAAGACCCTCTTGGTTCGACAACTCTAAATACTGTCACTATCATCATACTCTGGGACATGACACTGAGCGTTGTTGCACTCTTAAAGCTGTCATTCGTCACCAACGGAGAAAGGATTCCCTTCTCATCAAGGATCCTCTTGACCTTCCCTCCCACAAATCATCAACACTAACTCATATCTCTCCAATCTCATCACCTAAATCGGGATCTCTACGCTAGGTTCTGGTTCCTTTGTCGCCTTTAACCCCCTTATTCGACATCAACACAGTCCATCTGACCACTAAACCTCAATCGACCTTAACCAATCCATCAAACATTCTCCCTAGCCGCTGGGGGAATTCAACCTTCATCCAAACTTCGACCAATTTTTCAACACAATCTCGACCACATATCAATCACTCTTTCAACTTAGCCTCAACCCGACCTCAACCAAACATTTGACCCAATCAATCAACCCTTGACCAACCATTGACCAACTATCAAATGACCAAATCTCAACCAAACATTGACCAACCTTTTTATCCACATATTCAACCAGTCTCGATCAATCAACAACCATATCAGTCAACTTCACATCCACTCATCAATCAACACATGACCAATATGGAGCGAAGTAAACGAGGCAAGTTTGCTCCTAATTGGCTCGGACCTTTTATTATCACGCACAAGTATGGATCAGGGACTTACCGTCTGTCTTCTCTTGATGGACGCCAAGAACCTGAGCCTCTTAATGTGTTGCATCTGCGACCGTTCTATTGCTAGTCGAGTACTCATTCACTTGACACTTAACTTGAGCTCATCCCTTGAGCAATCCTCATCCTCTTAATCCTACTTCCTTTCAACCCTCTTCCTCTTAACAATTCCTATAACCCTTTTATGCTGTATGGATGCTTTCTCCTCATAAAAGGGAGTCCTTGACCTTCTATAATCTTGTCCATGACTCACATTTCTATCAAAACAAATCAAGATGTCACATATCCATGGTCACTATATCTATATCAAAATCAAAAAGTAGACTGCTCCCTCGAAGGACAGCTGTACTATCATTGCTGTAATTAATAGACTGCTCCCTCGAAGGACAGCTATTCAAAAGCCTTTTATTAAACAAAAATCTAGACCTCTCCCTTGAAGGATGGCTATGACTAAATCTGGTAATAAACAACATTATTTTAGAAGCTTCCCACATTGATCAGCTTCATAACCTGACCACCAAACAAACGACATCTCTATGCAGGCTTCCCGCATTGATCAGTCTGCGCAAAAAAAAAAAAAAAAAAAAAAGTCATGGACTTGACTTATAGTTGTCTCAAGGTCTCCTATAAAAAGGGGCATCGTTGTCTTTGCTCTTAAAATGGGTTACCCTTCTTTCCTCCTCCTATCACCTGCTCAAGGGACTTTGAGCTCACTTTAGTGTCTAAGTGATTCGATTACCGCTCTAACATAACTATGGTCAACGACGTCACGCATGAATGGGGCTCTTGGTTCTCATAACCCCTATTTATGCTCTCTTTTTGGTCCTTGTCAATGAAAGAGCAATATGCTTTTCACTTCTTCTACACTTTGGTCACATTCACCTTCATCACTTGTCAATCGACTCAACTCAACTCTCTTTTCAAACCATCAACCTGACCTAGCCTATTCACCCTAGTTTCTATGGACACCAATACACATGGAAACTATCGACCCGCCACAATTTATGTTTAGCATAAACCAATACTTGCTGAAACATAAATAAACCTCAATTCATTTTTAGCATACATCCATCACGAATATGGAATATTGCTAGGGATGAAAAACCCGTCAACCAATGTTGCAGAATACACCATTTGGAAAAGGCTGCAACATCTTTTTTCCTCATCATTTCATCCAATCATCGACCAACCTATCAACCATTTTAACCACCTGTCTACCACTCGGACGCTTGGTCTGAACTACATTGGTCTAAGGCCCTATCACCAGGGCTATGTAGGCAGCACTCAGTTGACATCGGATCTTCTGAGGTTAGCTCGACCATTCTCGTTTGTTCGTCTCTCTGATGGACAAACCTTCTTTCCTTCTTTTAACCATAATCTTGTCCTTGACCATGACCCATTTTTCCCTTTGACCCTCCCTCCCTTCTAGGGAAAACTACATTGGCCTGAGGCCCTATCACCAGGGCTATGTAGGCAACACTCAGTTGACATGGGGTCTTCTGGGGTTAGCTCGGCCACATCCTTTCGTCCATTCCTCCCCTCGACCACCAACCATTGGAGATCATGCCTATCTCCTCTGACCTTGACTACTTCCAAGACATTGTTGCCTTGGTTGTTTTTTGCATGTATGATACCTCATGACTGGTTAGCAAAATTGTGCGCAGACCTTTTTGGACCCTCACAAGTATAGGATCGCAAACCGGTTGATCCGCCCTACTTGTGACTTTTTCGTGTTTCTAGGAGCACTTCCTGAGCTCGGGATACCTGGAACACGATGACCATTTGGAGCTTCAGCTTAGATTGAGTGACCCGATCAGCAGACGACTAAATGCTGGGGCCCGGTTACTTCGATTTTGGCACTCCTCGACCCTTGACCTGCGACACTTTTGACTTGACCATCTCGTGCAGTGGTATGCATGCAATCACGACTTTTGCAGCGTTCACCCTCACCCCTTTTTCATCCACTCTTTGTCAAATCAGCACCCGATTCTCGATTCCCTTCCCTCGACTCCTGCTTTGAGGGGGAATACCTCATCCATAATCGGGGCAACCTATCCGCTTCCTATTTTTGTCTTGCCGTTCATTCGAACAACCAACAAGACAAAATCAACCTTATCCCTCACCTGGGGCAATCACTCCTATTTTTGTCTTGCAGTTCGTCAGAACAACCAACAAGACAAAAAGGGGCAAATGTAGACACCGAAATCGTGTCGACTCCCCTGGTCACTCCCCGTCTTATTCTTCTTCGCCTATTTAACCCTTGTCGATCACTTGTTCTACCAACCTTGACCTTGGCAGCGTGTAAAAATGAGCACAGAGCTAAAGCTAGACTCTGTCCTCATTATGCATCTACCAACGATGGTCTTTACCCGGCCGATGTCGTCGACGTCGGTCACTTATCGGCTGACGTCAGCAATCCTACTGACGTCGGTCACTATCCCGTTATCCGTTAACAGTTACCATTCGGTTCTCGATCGGTTTTTCGAAATGGTTATCGAACCGTCTCTCGAAACCGTCCCGAGGCCTTCATTCAATCTCCCCTCCCTGATCAGTCAGACAGGCTCCCATTTGCGACATCTACAGGCTCTCCAGCATCCTTCGAACTCCAGCATCCTTCAACTCTAGCATCCATCAACTCCAGCGTTCGTTCTTCCAGCGCTGCACAAGAACTTCGACTATGGCTTCAATCACGGCGTCTGATAGGTAAGTATCTTCTGTGTTTTATTTCATTTTCTTTCTGATTATTTATTCCCTATTTCTGCCATCCCGAAGCTTCAAACCCCAGACTCGACCAAAAACCCCATCCCGACCCTGTCAAGACCTTCTGCAACTTTTCCAGACCTCTGTTCAGAACCTGCCCCGACCGACGCCGGTCACTTCCCCGACCGACGACGGCACCTCAACCGACGTCGGCACTATCCTTGATCGACACCAGCACCACAGAGACCGACGCCGGCGACTGTGCAGAACAGTGCCGCTTATCAGGTACGCTCTTTTATTTTTTGTCATTTTAATCTACTTTCGTCCAATATTACGCTTTTTATCAGTGGGTTGATATCCTTTTAGGGAGTCTTCGTACTTCCGGGATCAGGCGTTCGCCTGACAACCCACCATATCTTTGACTAACGTTTTTCGTCCAGTCTCTTTTTCTTCGCAGGTGTCATTCCTCCATAGCCAAAGAGGAGAATCTTCCAACGTCTGATTTCGGTGCGCTTGACTTTATCAGGTACTTCTAGCCTTGACCATTTATTTCAGTTTCTTATTTCTTCTTTGAATGTAGAAAGCAATTTTGCATAGAAACAGGTGGTACTAGTGACTTTAATAAAAGGTGTAGCCTTGAACCATTTGGTAAAATATTTGGTAGCTATGATTATAAAGACGTGCCCATCTTGAGACCAATGTAATTTGCCTATGAGATATAATCCCCACATGGAGAATGACCAAGGAGATTCTATAGTTTGAAGATTGGTTGGAGGTGAATGAATTATATCATCATGAATCTAGAAAGGAGTAATTTTTTTAGAAAATTCAATGGCATCATTTTCAAGAGTGGACCAAAAGTATCCCATATATAAGAATTTATGGGATGTAGCATGTCTACTATAGTGGCCACCATAAATACTACAATGTGCTTATTTAAGAAGAGGAAGAGCCTCATTTTTCATAACATATTAGAGTAATTTACCTTCAACATTGTGATAATATAGGATGTTATATCAAAATACATACTTAAAAGCTTGTTTATGAATGCAAGTCTTTTCATGGGAATATAAGTTGGGAGGATAAGTTTGGTGTTCCAAGAATTTAATGATGTTTTTATACCATGTGCTTTGTTGAATGGTGATGGAATCAATGTGGTTGATTATCAGATGAAGAGAACATGTTTCCAAATCATTCCCCCATTGAATATGTGAATTATAAGTACCATACTAAATAAATGTAGAGAACATGATTTTGAACCATGACCCCATTGAATTAAATTTTTTTGAATGTGTGGAAGCCATGTCATCATGACATGCCCCCACTACATTTGAAAATTGGTGTAAGTACCATATGCTATGTAAGTATGGAGAACATTATTCCAAATAATGCCCCCATCATAATTTATAAACTATGAAGAATTTTTAATCCATATCACCATGAGATGCCCCCACTAATATTCCCCCACATTTAAGGTGAGGGAAAGATAATGACTAGTAGTTAACTCACCTCAAAATGGTAAGATAATTTTAAATCTACAAATTTAAATATATGTAATAGGAAATACAATCGATCTATAAATCAATCTTAGCTCAGAGAAGATAGATCCTACTTACACTTCTAATTAGGGATACATTAGATAATTGGGTTCGTAACTAATATGGATATGCTAAACCTAATCAAGAGCTATCTTACCAAAATAATAGTACTAGGGAGGGTTCCTAATCCTCCACTCAAGTAAAATTATGAAATAACGCTAACTAAGTCCTATATTTTCATATTCACTATATTAATAACAAATAAAGTAAAAATCTAATCTAGTGCTCACCAAATCTTGTGGAACAAAGTGGGGGTTAATAAATAAAAATTAAACATACATAAGAGAATCCTAATTAATCTATGTACATGTAAAACCCTAATGTAGAGAGAGAGAGAAAATATTATTAAAATGCCATTACTTATACTACTTCTATCTATGAAAGAGAGGAGAAAAGTTAGAGATACTTACTTGGAAGAGAAACCGATCCAAAATAATCCATCCCTTGGATAAAGGTGTTTTTTAATAGGTCACTATGGTTTTTAAGAATCACTAAGAAAGGCCAAAGCATCCATGACTTCTCCACAAGACTAGATTCTTTTCCAAGTAGAGACCCTAAGGTAAGACTCCTCAAGTAGAATGGTGGAAGAACATATTATAAATAAGTAAAAATGAATAATATCTCTTGACTAAACTCTAATAATGGTGAAATAGATGTGTTTATATATGAATATCTAACCCTAAACCACTTCAAAAGTTTTTTCTAACAAGGTCGACTCAATCAACCTAGAATTTTAATTGGAAAAAATTAACTAGGTCATGGACTAGGTTGGCCAGGGGCTCACCTATTCCCTAACAAGTTCTGTAGAATACAAGGATGATATGGCTAATATAGTCATGAAAACTATCAAAAAGGGGTTTAGGTTAGGGAAAGGGCTAATGAAGGTGGAAAATGACTAGAGGAATGTGTAAAATAGAAGAAAAAGCTTAGGGGAATGGTGTTAGGATATGGTTGGATTGATAACAAGTGGAAAAAGGGAAAATAATCTTATGAAGCACTAAAGGTCTACCCACCCCTTTCTTGGTGCACCCTTTAGGGTGTGCACTCAGAGATATTGAGACTCGACAGGTTCTTGCAAGATAGAAAATGTCCATATTTGATAAAATATTGAAAATATTATGTGTATACATATGCCTCAATAAAATCTCATCACATATCACTTAGGTGTAATAGGTGATGGTTCTTTGAGAAATAATATAATAACACACAATGTTGAGGCTAATTTTTTTTATAATACTTTAAAGCATAAACTAACTAAAAGTAAATGACTGAAAGTAAAATAACTAAAAAATAAGTGTAATATGTACCTTGACTTACTTTTACCACTAAATGGTTGTCTACTGTGTTTCTAGTTATAATCTTGGAGGGTATAAAGACTACTTTTGACAACCCAAAGATACAAAATTAAAGAGCAAAAACAAACAAATAGAGGGAATCCAAAATAACTGGTGATATGTGGATGGGATGTACATGGAAATTTGGCAAGTTGGGGTGATAATTGCTATGATAGACTAAATGACCAAGTCAAAATTTAGAGTAAATTGGGTAAGCAAAAATCTAAGGCTACTAAAGATTAAAAAAACTCAAACAAGTAAAATTTGAGTAAGAAAGGAAAACTCACCAAGTCAAACCAAGGATACATGTCAAAGGGATGGTAATCAAACATCAATGTGAAATCAGTAACAATCCTTAAAAAAATATGGGTAAGAAAAAAAATGGTAAACTAACATTGATGAGTGAGAAGTAAAAATCCTTACTCAATCATCAATGGAAAAAGGTGCATAAAAGGAAAAACAACATTAGTGAGTGAGGAGTAACAAGCCAACCTCACTCAATAATGGAATAAGTACATGAAAATAAAAACAAAGTAAAAGGGTGGTATAATAATGATAAATGGTAAAATAAAACAAAGAAAGTCTAGAAATGTAGATCCATGGTGTAGAGAAAGCAATCCATGGTTGATCAAGCATATTGCTTTATTCTAATGATAGATAAAATTGAATTAAAGTAGTGTTGGCATGTTTGTAAGATGTGAAGAAGAGGGAAGTATAAAATAAGGGAAAATATATTAGGATCACATGTGCCTATCAAGGGGGGAAATGAAATGGGTGAAGGGGAAAATTAAGGAAAAAACAAGGTAAAGGAACTCTTTATCAAAGTCAAGACACTCATATTAGGTTTATCAAAATAAGAAGAATTTTGACATTAAGGACTCTGAAGAACTTCTCTTAGCCACACAAGTCCTAGGTCAACAAATGAAGTATGTAGATCATCCCATGAAGGTTATATGAATGAAAATTAAAATGGATCTACCTTCCCCCAACATGTTTCCTATTCCTTAAGACCCTTTACAAAGTTGTTGGTTTACTACAAATATTAGGTACTTATGGGAGAAAGTAAGTATCACCATAGAGTTTGTTGAATTTACCTCTTCTAATCTACTAGCATATCACACCCCAATGGACCTCAAATCTATAATGAGGCCAAATGTGGAGTTTGAGCTTAAATTGGAGATGTTCTTGTAATAATGTCTTTTGGTGTGATTTTTATTTTTGAAGTTTATATGTTTACTTTTGTATATCATTACCTTTTGTTTCAAAAGATTTGGAATTTAACTATTTTTATGGATTTTTTAATTCCTCTATATAAATTTTGAAAACCAAACATGGGTGCTAAAGATGAATTTCATTTGAATGCTTGGGAGTTGGTTTCTAAGAGATATAATTTAGAAAACATGGTGTCTAAGAGTCTCATAAATCTAGGTGAAATAAAAGTGATATATTTACTTCTATCTTGTTTTATCCAATGTGGAGTGAAAGGAAAGGAAATCAAGAGAAATGAAACATAATTTTTTTTAATTAATTCAAATAAAAAAAATTGATAAATGGTGAAAAAGGGATACAATGATAGAAAAGTGTCATTCTTTATCATAAGAATGAGAGAAATTAGGAAAAAATTCTTACATAGATTATTGTGAAAATTTCATCTATAAAAGGAAACAAAAGCTAAAGCTAAGAACAAGGATAAAAAACTCAACCATTTCAAAACATATTCTATAAAAGGAATGAAAAATATGATGATTTTATGAGGAAGGCTAGGTCCTATCCATGGTCTTACACTGTATCTCATAAAAGAGAAACCTAAGGAGGTGTATAAAGCATGTGAAAAATAAATGAGATAAGAAAAAGGTGGTATTTTTTAGGAAGGATAGGTCCTATCCATGGTATTACACTGAAACTCATAAAGATAAATCCAAGACGTGCCAAAACATATTTGGAAAGTGATAAAGTAAAGAGAAGGAAATCATGAGGAAGATTAGGTCCTATCTATAATTTTACAATGCATCTCATGAGAAAAAGGGAAACTAAAAGACCAAAAATAAAGACTACAGTTTGTGAAAATAGAGAACTGATGTAGAGGGTGAGACCCATGTATCTTGCAAAAAGTTTTAGATAGATAGGATAGATAAAGCATGAAAATAAGGGAAGGATTATGCAAAACACTTCTTGAGGAATTGTGCATTAGTGGGATCTTTGAAAATATGGCCTTCATTGGTTTGAAGGTGATAGGTAATTAAACCAAGAACATATTTGATTATATAGGAGCCCCATCATTTTTGGGAATATTTACCTTCTTTTTCATTAGTGTAGTATGTTTAAGGATAAGATTACCAATGTTAAATGTACAAACTTTAACTTGTTTGTTATGTTGTTTGGCAATACAGGCCCTGTATTGATGATTATGTTGTAAAGTAGAAAGATGGTGTTCATTAAGGAAATTAAGAGAATGAAGGTGATATTCATGTAGTTATTCATTAGGTATGATACCATGAAGATATATATGGAGATAGGGAAGATCAACTTCTAATGGAATGACTGATTTAAAACCATAGACTAGAAAGAACATTACCCTAGTGGCATTACATATACTAGTGGGATAGGCCCAAAGAGTAGGATAGAGATGAAGGTGCCAATCCATGTGGGTTTCATGAACTATCTTTTGGATAATTTTATTAAGAATTATATTTGTGGCCTTAGCTTTGTCACTACATTGTGCATGGTATGGTGTGGAGAATTTGTGATGGATTTTAAATTTATCACATAGCTATTTGACATCTTTATTTTCGAAATTACTACCATTATCTAAAATGATAGTATGAGGGACACCAAAGCAAAAAATAATTTGATTAAGGATAAATTTGGAGATGGTGTTACCTATGACATTAAAAAGGGCATAGCCTCAAACCATTTGGTAAAATATTTAGTGATATGATAATAAAGACATGCCCATCTTGAGATTGAGGTATTTTGCCTATGAGATATAAACCCTAAATGGAGAATAGACATGTAGATTATATAGTTTGAAGATTTGATAGAGGTGAATGAATTAAATCATCATGAATTTGGTAAGGAGTACACTTTTTAACAAATTATATGGCATCATTTTCAAGATTGGTCCAAAAATATCCCATACGTAAACATTTGTGGGCTATATCATGTCTGCTATAGTGACCATTGAAAATACCCCCATGTGATTATTTAAGAAGAGGAGGAACCTCATATTTCATAACATAAAAAAAAATTTACCTTCAACATTATGCTAATATAGGATGTTATATTGAAATACATACTTAAAATTTTGTTTGTGAATGTGAGTCTTTTCATGAGAATCTAAGTTGGGAGGATAAGTTTGGTGTTCCAAGAAATTAATGATGTATTTTTAGCATGGGATTAGTCTAATGGTGATGGCCTCAATGTGGTAGATGAGTAAATCATGTGGTTGAGTAGTAGATGAAGATTTTCTTATTTAGATAAGAAAAGTAAGATCGATAAGAACTTGATGTGGATGAAAAAGAGATGTTGAAGAAGTGAGGGAATCAATAATAGAATTTTGATCTTGAGGGATAGGCTTGATGGTGAAATAAACAAAATCTTTGGCAAGAATAGTTGCAATTTTATGATAAGAAATGAGATTCTAACTTTTATACTAGGAATCACCATTTAATTGTTTAGAAATGAGCTAGGAATCACCTAAAGCATGTAGGTATTGGATATCTAAATCAATGAAAGCTCTCATGCCTAAGATTAAAGCTTCATATTTTGCCATGCTATTAGTGATGTCAAATGTTAAGAAAAAAATTGAACGAATGATTTTTCTTAGAGGGATCGCAAGGATACAACCTACCCTATCTCCTTGAAGGCATTTAACACCATCAAAATGAAGGGCCTACTTATCCTCATATAAATCAAAATTAATTTTAAGAAGTTCTTCAATAACTCCTTTTGTTTTAGTAATATCAAGGAGGATAAAGGATTCATCAAGATTACCTTCTTCAAGATTCACAATAAAGTTATGGAAGTAATATTTAAGGGATATTTCTTAGTTGAGACCTTCAATATCAAAAAGATTCTCAACAAGAAGACTATCTTGAAGGTGGTCGGTCATGGTAGGAAAGATATGATAAGTTTATTAGAAATGATTTGTCCTTTTATATTTTTTTGAGTAATAATTTAGAGATCAAATTCCATGAGAAGGACCATCCACTTGATAATTCTATCTCTAAGAATAAATGCTTTCAAGAATAAGTGACAAAGGGGATCAAAATGGATGATAACATAAGTGGTCTAATAAAGAACACAATGTTAAAATTTTTTAGCCGTAAAATATATGGTGAGGCAATCACATTCAACTTTTGTGTAACAATTCTCATAATCAATGAGGCCTTAGTTTATATAGTAGATGGCATATTCTCTTCTAATATCTTCTTGTTGTGCAAGAATTTCCCTAATTGATATGGTTGTGGAAGAGGTATATAGGATCAAAGGTCTATCATTTAAAGTGGGACAAAGAGTAGGTGGATGAAACAATGATTATTTCATGTTATCAAATACTTTTTCATAAGGATCCATCCATTCTAAAACATTAAGAGAGTTGACAAAGTGGATATGGTAAGCCATTTTGGGGATTAATCATCTAATTTCCACAAGTTTATCAAGATAAGTATGAATGTATAGTATGGATCAAGGGTTGGGCATGTTGATGATGGCATTAATATTAGTAATGTCAACATTGATATCGTAAAGAGAAATTAAGAATCCTAAGAGTCTACTAGACATGACACCGAAGACACATTTTTAAGGATTGAGTCTAACTTTATATTTAAGAAGGTAGTCAAAAATGATGGCAAAATTAGAAATATGAGTCTTGTGATATTTAGATTTAGCAATGAGGTCATCCACATAGGTTTATACAATTTTTTGAATAAGATCATGAAAGATATGTGTCATTACTTATTGATAAGTAGATTTAACATTTTTGAGTCTAAAGGGCATTGTAACATAGAAATAGGTGCCCCATTCTATGGTGAAAGTGGTCTTATGTTAATATTTAGGGGCAATGTGAATTTGGTTATATCTTGATAAACCATTCATAAGAGACAACATTTCATATCCAACTATGGAATCAATAATGGAATATATTGAAGGTAAAGGAAAATTGTCCTTGGGACAAACAAGATTAAGATTATGGAAATAAATGTAGATGTGAATGAACATGGTGATTTTTTTCAAAACATGGACTATGTTATAAACCCATTCAGAATAGTCCACTGGTTTGACAACTTAGCATCAGAAAGTTTGATAATTTATTTATGACATAAGGTGGAAAATTTAGGTGGAAATTTATATTGTTTTTGGTGTACATGTTTGGTCTCAAAATAAGTGATGATATTATGTACCACAATGCTAGGGTCAATATCGGGCATATCTTCATAGGACCAAGTGAAGATATCATTATATTTATCAAAAAATAAGCTAAATTAATCATTTATGACATGTGTGAGTACATGAAAAACTATAATAGGGAGAGGGCAGGATAGAATACCATATTCAATGTGATTAGATTCTTTAATAAGCATAACATTTCCATATTGGAAGTGGTATGGTGCATTAGGTAAAAAATAAATTAGATTAGCTTTAAGATTGATGCTAGTGATGAAGTTATTGAAACAAGGGGGTTTGTTTTTGAAATTATTGAGTTTATGATGTTGTTGAGGAAGTTGAGGTTCTCAATAATGAAGTAATTTAATAATAGCTTCATCACTAGGAAAAATGGGAAGAGGTCCATAATACTCAAAATATAATTTGAGGTCAAGAATTTGATTACCATGGTGATCATAATCAGAATGTGTTTGATGGACATCTATGACCTTGAAATCTAATGTAATATTAGTAGTAGGAGGAGTAGATGGATTAGATCAGATTGGTGTGTTGTTACTTTATTTAATGGGGGAAAAAATGGATGTAATGATTGGATATGTAGGTGGTAGAGAAGATCCAAGAATTTCCAAAGGTTCAGAAGGTAGGATTTTTTCTACCACCCAAGGAGTATCAAGAAGTGGAGTATTAACAAGAGGTATGAACTTTAGGAGTTAATTCAAAATCCATCGAAATGGTGTGAACATATTGTTAAAATCATGTATTTGACCTAAATTTTTTTATAATGTTAAACATTCAAGTCTCAAGATTGAGCTTGGGCCATGATGTAGTTATCATCATAAGTTGGAGAAATGGTACATGATTGATATCTAGGGGGAGTTTTAGAAGGTGAAATTATAAGGTCACTAAAATTACATGGAGACATGTTTATGGGGTCTTGTAATAATTTGGCCACTCCATAATCATTTCATGTGAATGCATCTTCTAGGTAAGAAGGTTGTTGAGCATTACATGGAGGGGGAAAATAAGTGATCTCATAAATGAGATGAATAGTGTGATCATGAGGCAATAAAGAGGGAGGAAGAAACTCTAATATATATGGAGGTATATTAGTAGTGTTTTAAGTATGTTTTAAGTCATTAGGTTCATCATAATCTGAATCAACAAGAGATACCTGTAAGTCTAGATTGATGTTGATGAATTTAGGTAAGGGAACACTATTAATGGTAGGAATGGTAGGAATGTGATATTGAGATTTTGGATTATGAAGTTGAATATTATAGGGGTTAGGATCAACCTCATACTTATACCATTTATCATTATGTAGTAATTTTATGTATTGGATACCAGAAGAGGTGATGGCCCTCATTTTATGAGTCCAAGGGTGATGAATGAATATGTTTTAAGATAAGGTAAAATCAAAGACCATAAGTTTAGTTTGAAACATCTTAGGTCTGATTGTTAGGGAAAGCCAAACACAACAAAGTTTATTTTGATTAGTTTTATCAAATTCATGATAGGTGAGGTGGGTTTACTTGAGATGATATTTATTATAGTCAAGTTGTTGGATGAGCCACAAATATGTCACATTAATACCATATCCTTCATCAACTAAAAAGTTATGAATAAGGGTACTATTAATGGATATTTTAATGAATAGTGGTGGATCATTAGAGCGGAAAAGGATCTCCTCATTAATCATGTCCTCTTCAATAAATTTAATAGATGTTTTGGAGGATGGACAAATGGATTCAATGGTGTGCACGTTGGTAGGTTGAGGCTCACTTGAGGGTGGTTATTCATCTATAAGAGATGGATCTTCAATTTCTTGTAATTTTTGCATGAGGAAATTGTGATGATAAGGGAAAGTATGAACTAACTCCATAACTAGAATCTTACAAGGCATCAAGTTAAGTTCTTTAAGAAAGTTCTAATGGGATTTAGAAGAAGAATAAGTATGAGGTTTATAGGGTAAGGTATATTTTGAAGGAATGGATTTTTTTGGGTGTGAAAGAAGGAGGTGGTTCCTCATGGGATTCTAAAACTATAAGAGTGGTTGTAGTATATTTGATAACTTGTTCTTTCAAAGATGGTTTCTTAGGTCTTGTGATGGGATCTTTGTGAGTTGGTTTATGATGATAGTTGAACTTAGTAGTATTAACATATTGAGAATTGTTGTAATATTGGTCATAATCAACATCAATAGCATAAACATCCTTATTATTTTGTTGATGATTAGATGTGGAAAAATAATTTTGATTATTAGAAAAAGAAGCTTTGGAAGCTTGTCATTTTTGAGAAGTAATGTTGTACTCTTGATGATGAAGTTAGATAATGTCTTCATTACTGAAGGAATAACCAAGCATTTAGGAGACGATACATTTAGTAAGCCTTCAACAAGTTTCATGGGAATGACCAATGTCAGTGTGGAACCAACAAGATTGATTAGGGTCATAACATTTAAGAGGGTTATTAGGATAAGTAAAGGGTTTAGAGGGTGGTAAGAATTGTTTCATTTGCTACACAATTAGTGGTATGTGATAAGATGGGGGAGTGTCATCTTTGGAAACTCCTTATTTGGTTTTATGAGTATTATTAGTGATAGAATTGGTAGAAGTTTGAAAAGATACTTTAAGGAATTTGGTATTAGGTTTGAATTATTTCATGAGGAAATCTTGAGATTTTGTTGGTCAATAGCTTCATTAAGTGTTTTAGGAACAAAATTTCAAATCTTATATTAAATTAAAGGAGTTAAAGAAGCTATAGAGAGTTTGAATAAATTGTCATCAATCATGTTATGATCAGCTTTATGTGCTATAAATTTCCATTATTTAATAAAATCATGAGCTGATTTAGTGGGAGATTGCTTAGCATTTATGAAATGGCTAAGGTATTTTTTGGGAAGGTAATTATGTTGAAAATATTTAACTAGAGGATTGAATAAATCCTCAAGTCTCCAAATGGAATGTTAGGGAAGTTGGTTGTACCATTCTAATGCATCACTAGTGAAGGTTTTAACTAGAAGTTTAGTTGTGGCAAAAGTATTAGTTTGGATCCAATCTTTATAAAGATTGTTAAATGCTTTGAGAAAGTATGGAGGGTCTTTAGTACCATCATAATTGATAGTTAGAGATATATTACCAATATCAGTGGACATGATGAAAGGATCTAAAGGATCATTTTGGATATTTTAAAACATTTTGTTTTAGATTAAGGTAAAAACAGGTTTTGAAGGGACCCCAAAACCCTGAAACAAAGATAGAAAGATGAAGCATTTACAACCACAGGCAAAACCTAAAACCTACTACAAAGAAGTAGAAAAAATAGGTTTTATATGGACCTGAAACCACCTGAAAGACCACAAGTCAAAACCTAGGTTTTACATAGACCTGGCTACACCATAGTCAAAAGATTACAAAAACCAGGAAATAGGACCAAATAACACAACCAACTAAAAGAACTAGGCTATTCTTCTAGTTCCAAAATCATTTTCACTACTTCCTTACCTTTCACAGTAGTATCTTGAATGGCAGTAGCTACTGACATGGCTCCCTCTTGCATATCTTTCTTTCTTGAGCTCTGTCTCGTCCTCTTACTAGGCCCCTCCAAGGATTTGATCTCCTCATTAGCTCTTTTTCCAATATTAACAGCTGCAGCACATATGTTAGATGTAACTTGCTCCATTTTCATTTTGCTCTCCTTGATGAGTTCCCTTCGGTTGTTCTCATAGTCTTTGAGCTTGATGGGGATGTCTCTCATCTATTTTTCCATGTTATTGATTTTGTTCCAAACTGCCTTCTGGTTGTCTTCCATAATTTCCATTTTCCTTTTGAGATCCATTATCTCCTTAAACATCCATGAATCGAGTTGGAGGACAGCCTCTACTTTGAAATTAACCCATCTCATAGGTGTGTGCCTTCCATCATTTTGCCTTTTATCACTCCACTCTTTTGTGTTCTTATTAGGACTATTCTCGCCTTCTTCAATGTGATCCTCTCTTCCCCTTTGATTCTGTTCCTTAGTTTCAGCTTGAACTCCCAGGTCCATTTCTTGGTTGTCGGCCTGAACTGTATTTTCCCTCTCATTTATCAAAATAGGGTCCTCAACAGGGTCATCCAGGACTTTATCATCCTCAAACACTTGCTGGTTTTCCTCAGAGTCATCTTCACTATTTTTAGACTCCTCCTCTATGTTGACTCCTTTCTCATTCTTCTCTTGAACTTCTTCTTCCTCATTGGAACTTGTATTCCTACTTTTTGTTCCTCCTACTTCCTCCAAGCTTTCCTCCCCAGACTTATCAGTTATCTCCCACTCTGTGTCCTCGTCAACATTCTAATTCTTGACACTAGGGGGCTTTATTTTGATTTTATCTTTCCCTTTAATAATTTCACTCTTGTTACTTCATGAATCCTTGTTTTTCCCTAGATAAGGGTTCATAACCATGGCCTTGTTCTTGCAATAGCCTTTAATTATCAGAATTAATCCTTCATACAGAATAGGACGTGTTTCCTTCTTCCTATGAGTGAATAAACTTTGGACCAAAGAGAAACGTAGATAAAAGGGAAAGGAAATTCTTACTTTGTGTTTGAAATGATTTAGGAATACAAAGTGGAATTTGTGGACTCTCTTGCTTCTTCCATCGAGGATGAAGTACTCCCGAATACAGCATAAGACATCCCTCCAAATGCCCTTAATCTGTTCCAGTTCAAAGAAATCCCCATTCTTTTCCAGCTTTTGCTCTTCAACGTCCATCTTAGGGAATTTGTAAAAGGCCTCATTTGAAATGCTAGTCTACTTGGAGAATTTTATTCCTTCCGTAGGTAGCCCCGTAACCTCTACTATAAATTCCTCTATTAGATTCACTGTGATGCCATACAGAGTGACCCTATCATCACTCCAATTTTTGAAAAAAGCCGTTGTAATATGAGGTTTTGAACCATGGAGCCTTTCCATATAGTTCACAACCTTCCCTCTCTACAGGATTTTCCAGACATCTTGTTTCGCTCTCCACTCTTCACAATTTTTGGGTTCATGCTTCCTTGGTTCTCCTTTCCTTACGTGAGCCATGCAGATTTCCTTTGATACCCAATCACTGTAAACTATAAAATGATCCCACCTGCTACCAATTTGGTTCAAATCTCGCCTTTTTTTAGGCACGTTCAAGATCCACTTCTCATTCTCGAGGGCCTTCCTTTTTAATGATTGTAAACCTTTCTCCACGAAGCCACTCCTCCAACTCATTAGTTTTCTATTACAAGCTAATCTTTCCATCCTTTGCATGAGTTGCATCATGATGAATGAGCACTCTAAGATCCACATTCTTTTCTAATGTTTCTTGCCACCTCACTTTGTGTCTTGTTTAGACTGCATAATTTGCTAACCAATTTGCAACTCCGTTGGCTTCACGGTAGGTGTGGGTAAATGTTAATTTTTCAAATTTTTTGATTAAAATTTTCATCTCCATCACCATAGCCTCTATAGTCCATGACACATAATTTTTATTGTTTAGAATATTTATGATATTCAATGAGTCCCCTTCCAGCCATAATTTAGAATATCCCGAATTCACAGCTAGTTTGATAGTTTGAAGGGCAGCAGAAGCTTTGACAATATGACAATTTGACTTTCCAATGGGGATTGCAACAACATCAATTACATTTCCCGTATGGTTTCTCAAGACTCCTCCGCATCTTGCATTCCTCGAATTCCCTTTAGTAGCTCCATCAAAGTTTCCTTTAATCCACCCTTGAGGGGGGACATTCCGAATAACACCTAGTCTAGGATTTTCAGGTTTACCATTAGAATTTTCCATTCTTAAGGGATTATCCACTTGAAAGGTTGGGTTTGGATTCCTTTGTGATGAAAAATTCTCCTTAATAGCTCTAATGATGTTCTACCCCACCACCCATCTGGGAAGTTCTTTACTTCTAAAAATTAGTTATTTCTTTCCTTCCATATTCCCCACCAAATATGGGGAAGAGTTAGTTTCCATAAAAATATAACTTCAGGATTCTTGGAGGGACAATACCAACTTTTAAGAGATAATTCCACATTTTTGTGGTGAATCCAAGCAATACCCCACAGATTGAGGATTTCTTTCCAAACTTTCTGCATAAAAGAATAGTTCACAAACAAGTGATCTCTATCTTCAAAGCCCTTCTTACAAAGAGTACACCTGTTCACAATATATATTCCTCTTTTCTGTAAATTGTCTAGAGTCAAGATTTTATTTTGGAGAAGGGTCCAAAAGAAGATTTTGATTTTAGGTATGAGCCCCTTCATCCAGGCCTTCATCCACAAAGGTTTGTTTCCATTTCCCTTTGAAGTGAAAATGGAAGAAACTTTAAACTATCCACTAGGCGCATTATGCCAAACAATCTTATCTTCAAGATTAGGGTAGAGAGATATATCATTTAGGGATAGTTGTATATCCTCAAAATCTTGATCAAGATCAGTAAGGTTCACCCAAGAGTTGTTCTGCCAGTATTGGTTAACCATTATTCCCAATCTTTGCTTACATCTGTCTATTGCTTCTTTATCTTGGATTTCATATATCAAAGGTTTTCATTTTAACCAAACATCCTCCCAAAATTTCACCTTTTTTCCATTGCCAACTTTCCAAGAGCTTCCTTCTTCTAAAACTTATTTAGTACCCTGAACTTCCCCCCATATGGCGAATGGATGGGAGACGTCAGGGTAAGAAAATAAATCAGAGAGGGACTTTGCCTTGAATAAATACTTATGCTTCCATATTTTGCTCCATTCTTTGTTTTCTTGATAAACCCTCCATCCCTACTTGGCTAAGAGAGCTATGTTCATACTTCTAATTTTCCTTATTCCTAGTCCTCCTTCCCTGACAGGTTTACAAATGTTATCCCATGCAATTAAAGGCATTCTCCTTTTCTCCTCAGTACCTGTCCAAAGAAAGTTTCTCTGAATTATTTCAATAGCTTCTACAAATTTGGTGGGAATTTTGAAAAGACTCAAAGCATAAGTGGGTATGCTTTGACGATTGCTTTGAGGAGGGTAAGCTTTCCTACCTGACTTAGAAAATTACCTTTCCATCCTGCAAGTTTCTTGCTAAATTTGTTAATAAGTCCTTCCCAGAAAGCTTTAGGAACTTTCATCCCAAGAGGGAGACCCAGGTAAGAGGAGGGGAAAGATCCTATAGAGCATTCAAGTATTTTAGCTATTTTGTTCTGTCTATGACTTGGGGTATTAGTGAAGAACACTGCATTTTTGTTCTAGTTAATCAGTTGTCCTAAGGCAGTTGAATATAAATTTATAGCTTTCTTCAAAGTTCTTGCTTCTGTGACTTCAGATTGCCCCATGAAAATAGTATCATCAATAAATTGACCATGGGAGCATATTAAAGGATGTGAAGAGGGTTTCAGACCCTTAAATAAACCTTTACAGACTAAGTCCCCTATATATCATCCCATGCTATCAGCCATAATTATAAACAGAATAGGGGATATAGGATCCCCTTGTCTCAATCCCCTTGACGGTTTAAAGAAGCGAGATGAACTCCCATTTACCAGCACTGTAATAAAAGTAGTAGATATCAACTACTTAATAATATCAACCACTCTTTATTCAAAGCCAAAGGCAATAAGACTATTTGAAAGGAATAACCAATCCGCCCTATCATATGCTTTTGCAATATCAGCTTTCATTATGAACCCCTCATTGTTAGAGTTGAACAACGAATGAATATTCTCATGAGCAGTAATTACAGAATTGAGGATTTGAAACATTTTGTTATTCATGATAGGTTGAGGAATAACATTTCCTAAGACATCTCTAAGAGGTGGAGGAATAAAATTTGGGTTGGCTTGAGGATTGAGAATTGAAGGTTAGTGAGCCATATTTATAAAATGACATTGTAATTACATCATTTGAGAGGTGTTATAAGTTTACATTATGTTCATTTTTTGTATTACTTGTGCAAGAAGTTGAGTCATATCAATTGGTGGGTTTGTTTTTGTTGGAGAACTCAATGAATTGGAATTAGGGGGAGGGTTATTAGAAGGTGGATTACTAGTAAGATTGTTGGAGAGGCTTGTGTCAATTTCTCCCACATTATGTTAAAAATATTGAAGATGAGAATTGTATTGATAGGTATACAAAGGATCAGATCCACCTACTTCATCTTAAGGTGTGATTTGAACCATGTTAAAATATATAGATGAAGGAGGGGAAGAGGTGATTTAAGAGTGAGGGTTCTCTTAGGAGGTAAATAAAGGGAGAAAGGAATACCCCGTATAATGTCTAAATGGATTTAAGATATCTAATAAGATTATAATAGAGGACTTCATGATGTTTTGAGGAAATGAATAGAATGCTAAGGAAATAGAAATTGAAAACCAAGTCATTTAGATAGGAGATTTGGGTCATAAATCATATACAAAGTAGACTAGATCAACTGTGTATTGCTAAGAAGGGAGATGATAATAGTATAAAGTTGAATACGTTAACTTACTGCTATTGAATAGTAGGTAGAAGAGTATAGATTCAACTAGGTTGACTTAGTAATGCTAGAAAGGGGATAAGAGGAGTATAGAATTGACTGGGTCGACCTAGTACTACTAGCAGACAAAAAAGATAGTGTGTAAGAGATTGTGTCAAACATAATGACAATGTGCTAAAAATAGGAAAAGATTTTTCAATGTAATTGAAGCAATAAATGGAAGAAAAAACACAAATAATTATATCAATGAGAATGATCCAATTGCCACACAACAAAAAACCTTACACCAATGTTAGCCAATGAAATTTTTTGCAATAAAACATACAATGAGTAGAGATCAAATACTCAACTAAAAAGTAAATGCTAATTAAATGGTCATTCTGAATGTTGTTAGATTATTATGAAGTATTATTTTAAGTGTGATGGGAAAGCTAGCTGAAAATAAGGAACTAAAAATTAATCTATGGATGGTTTTAGGATGTTTAGGATAAAAGGGATCTGTGTTGGCAATGATACTAGCTTGGTATTGGGGCCTACCCAATTACTTTATAATCCCACAATGATAAGGGTGTTGGGTGCTTTGCCAATATATACCATTAAACACATGTTTTACTTAGACAACAAACCAAGTTGGCTTCCCCTTTGGTGATGAAATATAAGTAGGTAAACCTTGGGAAGATAAATGTTAAATGCATTTTGAAATTTATGTGATTTGGTAGTGTGTGCAAAAAGATAAAAATAGTACAACTAAATGGTATTTTGAAAAAACACCTAATTAGACTATGTAAGCTACACTAAGTGACATCTATTAAAAAAGTAATAGACAAAAATATAGAATGAAAAATATAGTGAGGATAAAATATAACAAGGAAAAAATTTAGCAAAGACCAAACATTGTAGGAACAAAACATAGTAAAGGATGAACTTACATAGAAGATGACACAACTTTCAACCTCATGAAATAACATTTTCCTTTTTTATTTTTCTTTTAAATTTGGTGCATTACTTTTCCACCATGAAATTTTAATTGCTATCACCAAAATGAACTAGACAATAAATAAATAATGTGATAATCACTAAAATGTCCCAATTATACTCTTCATGACATTTTTGTGACATTATCAATACCACTACATTTTTCCTCGCTATGTTTTGCCTTCATGACATTTTTGTCATACTATGTTTTTAGTGCTATGTTTTTAATTTCTATGTTTTTATCTATAACATTATCACATAGAGCCACACTAAGCATTCAAATAGCTAAAAATAAAAGTGTGAATTAATTAATAACATATAGTTATTAATTTCCAAATTAAAAAAGGTACAAATTTGGTTTAGATGACATTATATTAAAACATTATAGAATAAAGTCAATAGGGTCACTACTATTCTATAGAAGTAAGAGTCCTTAAGAACTAAGTCAACTAAGTCGACTTAGTCTTATAGATAGAATACATGATATGGAACTAAGTCAACTTAGTTTATTTTAGAATTGTAGTTTTAAAGACTACAAACTTATACAAAACATAAATATAATAAATTACTAAATTAAAGAGAGAGAGAAAGAAAGAAACTTTGGTGGGTTTGAAGATGTTAAAGATTGTAAATTTTCTATTTAAGTGCTTTGAATGCTGTTTGCAAGTTCTAACAACTATGTCAACTAGGTCAACCTAGTTTTATGAAACCTTATTTACTAAAGCCTGTTAAGATGACTAAGTCAACCTAATCGACCTAGTTTTTTATTTGGATGTTGATTGTAAGACTAAGTTAACCTACATGACTTAGTTTTATATTTTATATGTTGATTGAGAGACTAAGTCAACTTTTTCAACATAGTATACTATTTATAATTAAATAAGAGTACTGTGTTGACCTATATGATCTAGTAACTTGTATCTAATGAAGACCTACATAGAAAGAATGGAGTCATTTTGATGTGACTGTGTGTTAAATCTATGCATAGAAGTTAAAACTATACTGTCTTGGTTAGCCTAGTATTGTAAATATAGAAAAATAATAAAATGATAGAAATGAAAAGTGAGAAAGAAAACCTTAAAGGGTAGATTCATGTCAAGTTCACTAGAATGTATGTAATGGGAAATACAATAGATCTACAAATCAATCCTAGATTATAGAAGATATATCCTACTTACACTTTGGATTGGGGATACATTAGAGAATTAGGGTCATGATCAATATGGATCTATTAGACCTAATCAAGGGATCTCTTACCATAATAATATTACTAGGGAGGGTTATAAAGGCTCTAGTCAATCAAAACTATGCAATAACCCTAACTAAGTCCTATGTTTTAATATTCACTATACTTCTAAAAAGTAAAGTAAAATTCTAATCTAGTTCTCACCAAAGCTTATGACACAAAGTGGGGATTAATAAACAAAAATCAAACATGCATAAGAGAATCCTAATTAAGTTATGTATATGTAAAACCCTAATGCATGGAGAGAGAGAATATTATTGAAAATTCATTACTTATTCTACTTCTATCTACTAAAGAGAGGATCAAGGTTGGAGATACTAACCTAAAAGACAAACACATCAAGACTCATTCTCTCCCTTGGCTAAATGTTCTTGTAAGAATTTATTGTGGTTTGTAAGGATCATTGAGAAAGGATAAAGCATCCAAGACTTATCCAAAATACTAGATTATTCTCCAAGTAGAAACCCTAAGCTAATACTCCTAAATTAGATTGGTGGAAAATAATATTGTAAATAGGTGAAAATGAATAATAACTCTTACCTACTCTCTAGGAATGGAAAAATGGATGTGTTTATATAGGTATATCTAACTCTAAACCCTTCCAAAAGTTTTTTCCAATAAGGTCGACCTAATCAACCTAGTATTCTTTGGAAAAAACTAACTAGGTCATTGACTAGGTTGACCATGGGCCAACCTAGTCACTAATAAATTTTGTTAATAATAATACAAGGTATATATGGCTGAAATAATCATGAAACTTATTAAAAATAGGTTTAGGTTAGGGAAAGTGATAATAAAGGTGGAAAATGACTAGATCAGTGTGTAAAATGGGAGGCAAAGCTAAGGGGAATTGTTTTAGGAGATGGTTAGATTGATAATAAGTGGAAAAAGGGACAACAATCCTATGAAGCACCAAAGGTTTGTCCAACCCTTTCTCAGTGTACCCCTTAGGGCATACATCAAAAGAGATTGAGATTCAATAGGTTATTGTAAGATAGAAATCATTAGTATTTGATAATAGTTTGAAAATATTATGTGTATATAGTAACCATGTAGCATATAAAAGAAAATATGTCTAGTTAGATGTAACATTGAAACACATAGAACCAATGTGATCACATGTAGGAATAAGATGCATGATAAATATCAAGGAAACATATAGATAGTAAAATATAAAATAAACAAGAAAACAAGCACATAGACAATAACACTCAAAGTCAAGTCAAAAAGCAATGGTCCAAGGAGACCACAAATAAGTGGTATGTTCAAATGCCACAAAATTGAATAGACATGACCGAGTCCACTATCCACAAAAACAATGAAAGACATATTAAAATTTCTAAGAATATTATGACATATTCAAATGTCTAATAATATAATCATAGGAATAGGGGACACATATAATGGATCATATTTAAATGCTTGAAAAAATCAAGATAATATCAAGGAAAAACACTCAAAAAAGAGGATAAACAACCAACATAAACATGTCATAGTGGCCCATTGGTGAAATGTGTTATCAAAACATATCAAGTACATAGTATATCATGTACCCTATATAATATATAATCATGGATAATATGCATGTGTAAGTACATATGTAATCTCAAACATGATAGTGTAGAGTGATCATTGAATCATATAACCTATGTGTATCAAGATCATAGAGGATAAATGACCCCAACATCTTGATGATGTGATTAGAGGGAACTCTCAATACCAATAAGTATATCATGTATATGTGTATGCATATGTAAGATTAAAATGATATTCTAGTCCTCAACATGGAACTAACACATATATGCCAAGGGGCCAATAAAACATGTAGGTGTTGAAAGTGATTTTGGATATTTTGAATGTTTTTTTTGTTTTTTTAGTATTTTTTATGATGAGTAAAAATCATCCTATGATACCATCCACTGGATGGTCATATATGTCTCCACCCGTTATGAAACTTAAAACCTTAAGTTGTATCTTTTACATTATTTACATCATGATTGGCTAGGTTGAAAAGGGACATAACATGTTCCTCCTCACATTTTCCATGTGAAGTTTAAGATTTAATGCTATCATTAAAAACATATTAATTTTATTTCATGAGGAAAATAAATACCTTGTTGATTTTGGTCAATTATTTCTTCTATTTGGTATAGCCAAATAGTTTTAACTATAAATGCATATAGAGATGTGGTAGACATATCCCAAACCCATGCTTGAATTACTATAAGACCACAATAAATTGGTATTTTTATGTTTCCCAAAGAGTCTTTCTAAGTGATATTCTTTTATAAATCATGTAATTTAAAACTATGCGGTTGAAAATGCATTGTGCTTCAAGTGGTTTTAGTTTAGATAGGATCAAAATGGTTGTGACAATAATAGACACCATCTAGTTATAAATTAATTAGTAAATCCTCATGTTATGTATAGTTTTTTATTTTTTTAAAAGATAATTCCCTTGGAGTATCCTCAAATATAATATTTTGGTCATTAATAAGATCTTGAATCTTGTGTTTTAAGGTAAAACATCTATTTGTATCATGATTAGGGCCTAGGTGATAGTCACAATAAGCATTTGCATCATATCCTTTGGGTATAGGTCATATCATATCAACCTTAATATGACAAAGGAAAGATATAAGGTGTCACTCTAATAATCATAGGAGTAGTGAATCTAGGGAATTAAGTAGAATTATAAATTATCTCCTTGGTGCCTTAGATAATAGAATATGCTTAGGTTTTTCTGATGGAATAATATGATTTTTCAATAAAGTGATCTTTGAGTCTAAAGACTAATTTTTATTTTTTAACTCATGTAGTAGCTTACTAATATTTTTTAATATATCTTTTAGGTTTTCACAATTACAAGCCCTAGGTATGTCATATATAAAATTCATATGTGTGCCATTAAGGGATGTTAGAAGGGTTTTATGGTTACCCATTTTTTATATAACATTATGATCCTATTTATCCATTTGAAATGTTCTAAATATTGAAATGAGGACTAGATGGGAAAGTCATATAAAATATATGGAGCCATCCATGCTTCACATATTTTATGACAATCTGGTATTAGAAACATAGAAAATAAATAAAAAACACATAGTTGGCCTAAGGTTTGATATTCAAAGATCAGGTTCACCAAATGTTTAACCCTAATTTATATGTAGATCCTATTTAATGTTTAGGGTTAAGTATATGTAAATTATATGGTATAAGCATGAATATCAGATCTATAATAGGGTAATTAATGTGTTAAACTCAGATGTACCATATGTTGAATTGATAAAAATGAGATAAGATATTAATGGAAAGTATAGATATGCTAGATATACAAATGACATAAAATAAATTACTTGTATATTTATCATGATAATATAATGTTATATATAGTATAGGTGAGAATCAAGTAATAAGATAGTTCTATAATAATTATCAGACTCTAGATCTGTAGCCTTTGGCTCTCTAGACACTTACATTAGCTTGGGATAGTTATATCAATGCTAGTGTTTGATATCAACACTAGTGTCCTTTATACAATACTATTTGAAATAGTATATGACCACTTTAAGGCTTATGTATTTGGCTTCACCTTCACTCTGGTGCATTTAGATCTAGGTCATAGACTATTGCTCCTGGTGAAATGGAAAAAATCCTAGATTTGCATCTTCAATGTGACCTTGGGGAAGTATGAGTTTGTGGGCACAAAGTGTTGAGATGACTCACAATGACCCAAACATCAAAGGGCACTACCTACATAACCAAGAATCTATAAGAGGGATTTATAGTCATGTAGTTCTCCCCTATATGTTGCATTATGTGTGAATCATTTAATGTATGTAAAACAAGTATAATAGTGACCTATCTTTTAACTTGGAAAATGTGACTTGATGATTGTTACTTTAGTAATTTAGACCTTTAAATTGGTTATTTATTTGAATAATATCATAACAGTGTATATTAGTAAATATTTTAGTAACTTGAGTTCTTATTGAGTGTTCTTTTAGTCTGATTAGTAGGCGAGGAGTGAATGAGGGTTGATATTGTCTTTATACCAATCTTATCAGGAGGTAAATCACATTAAAGCACTTAGGTTAACCATTGTAATATGTTTCATTTGCAAATTAGATGAATTTTAGGAACTAAAAACTTGTGTTAGGATAGGATAATAATGTTAATGCTATTATCTAACCTAGACATTAGTGTCCATGGTGAAGGAGAGTATGCCCAAGCTCAAAATTTGTAGAGGTATAAAATAAGTATATTTTAAGCATTTTGGGCAAGATAAAATGTCTATGTCATCAATATGATATTATTTAGACTAGGAGATAGGACATGGGGTATAATATAGAGTATATTCAAGGATTTTGGAAGAAAGCCATGTGTTGAACTAAGAGGAACAACTAAGATCATGAGTTTACCAAGTGTACAATATTGAGGTGCTACATAATCACAAAATATCATCTGTAGTATCTACAACATCCTCTAAGGAGATAAAAATACTATTGTGCATATAATAGATTGTATGTTAATTATACAAATTATTATTTTTATTTAAAAGACAACATACAAAAGATAATTGATAGTGGTGATACTATAATAAATACATCAATCAAAAAACCTACTCACATTGTGATTGCATCTTTTAAAGTACATGTTATAAAATAACAAAAAGAGTAAGCATGTATCACATCCCAATTTCTCTCTAAGCTAAATACCATGTTTGATCCATGCATTATTATGGTTGATCATTTGATTAACTAATATTTTATTAATATTGATGGTATATGATGATTATGGGATAATTTGTGTTGCTTAATTTACATGATTAGTTTGTTATGAGTTAGCAGTACTTCTACATTTAGTTTATTGTGATGATGTTTGATTATTATACAACATTATTTTATGGATATAATGATGTTTTGGGATAACCACCTTCATTGCCATGAGGTGTATATGAAGGATAGATTCTTCCCTCAGAGTGTGATAATGAGAGATCATCATCATATATGGTGGTATAGATGGATATGATGGGGGATGACAAAGAATTAATTTGAAAACCCTTATACACACCATTTAGTTTATCATGTTTCATAATTGTTTGATATAGATAACATAATATGTTTTGTGAACTTTTCCTCTAGATGATTTTAAATATGATTATTGGTTTAATATTCATTTTTGATGATGATTATGTTTATTATTTGAGTGATTTAACTTATTTTTTGATCTTATGTAGCTCATCTTGTTTGGCTGAATGAGTGAATTTTTTAATGTTTACTTATATCACTTCCTTATTATGTATGGTTTAATAGTAAAACATTATAATGTTATGATAGATTCCATAATCATTACTTGATCTATAAGTTTTAGATAATAATAATTAAATATTATTATTATAATATTATATTACAATGTCGAAAGATGAAAGCATTATTTTTAAAATAAATTTTATTTGATTAACTGTTTAATTAAAGGATTGATATTAATAATATGTTAATGAATATATTAATTCTAATGATTTTAGTAAATCATTGTAATTATTATGTATGTTGGTGGATATTATTTCTATGTTAAAATCTAGTCTTATAATACCTAGTTGAATTCCCAAGTTATATAATCATTATTATATTTAGTCATTACATGGGATATCAACTAGTTGATAGTCTTTGCATGGAATAAAACATGAGGATTATGTGATTTAGATGGTTGATGATGGATTATTTAAATCATTATCATGTGTATTTTATAAATAATATAATATGATTAATTAGAGTTAGGATAAAATCATCAAGATGATTAGGTTATTAATCATCCTTTGACTTCTTTTTAACAAAATTTGGGAGAAATTATGGGGTTCACTATGTTTTTATGGTGGCAGACTGTGAGTTGGTTGAGCTATCTAGGCATGTATATTCTTGAGAAAGTTTAATTTTCTAATGAGTGTGGAGAAGTGGAAGGTGAGTAGGTTGATGGAAAATAATAAAGAGAGGATAATGGGGGTTGTGAATAAAATTTGGAGAAGAGGTGAACAAGTACAAATAAGAAGGAACTTGCTCATATTTATTTGACATTCATACGTTTACTAGGTTGGTTTTTTAATTAAATTTATGAGTGATATATTGAATGGGTTTATCTAAATGTGTTCATTATTGGTTTATTTTTTATTCTTAGAAATATTGGGTTGTATATAAATCCTTGTGGAAGGATTAGACTACAAAAAACCCCACATTCAAACCAGGGTAACTTAGGGAGATGGGGTAGATCCATAGAGTTGGCCATGGTTGTTGTTGGGTTTTTAAATAGCTTTAACCTATACATCTCTATCTATTTGGAAATCTCTATTCAATATTTGAGGATTATTCTAATGGGTAAATAAGTGATATAACTTGAAATAGTTGATTCAAACTAGATTATTATATATGCATTTGGGTATACGGAAATATAGACTTAAATTTATTATTATGTATAATCACTTGATTGTTAAACCAAATCAAACTTTTGAGTTTGAGAATGTGGGTTCTTAGGGTTAATAAATATATACACTTTTATATATCTTAATATATACTCAATTAAGTCTAATTACATATAAATATGCATACTCATAAATATACATACATACATATATACATACATATATATATATATATATATATATATATATATATATATATATATATTTCAAAAAGGAAAGTGTCAGTATCTTTTATTCAATGAATATAAAAAGATACATCCAATAGGTGCCTTTTTTAAATAAAGGGAATAGATAAATCTGGTAAGGAGAAGAAAGAAGTGTTAGAGAAAGGTAGAACCTTAGGAAAGAACCATTTAACAAGGGGAAGCAAAAGCCTCAACCCAAAAATAAAGAGGTATGGTAAAAAACCCACATGGGAGTGATAAATCAATCCTATGTTGGGAGGTGGTGACTAGACAAATTAGCAAAGGAATATCTCCCTCTCCATCAGGGAGCCATCATCACGCTAAAAAGTGATGTGCATCTTACCTTATTCTATGTTGCATGGCTCTTTTTCTAGATGATCTACTTCAAAATTATGTTCTTTAAAGATGTGGGAGAAAGAGATGTGTCAAAATTTTGTAGCTAGCTCAAGAGTGAAATATAAGTGATAACAAAGAGAGATATTAAGGTAGCATGCTTTTCCCATGAGCCAACTACATAAAATTTGAGAGTCCATTAAGACACCCAAATCAGCAATACCATAATCTAGTGCTAGACTTAGAGCCATGTGTATAGCCTACAACTCTAATGAATTTTTTGTGTTCCATCCCATCCCATGCCTAAAAGATATCTTGTTCCTGTGGAAGAATAGTATTCCTCTAGTGCCACTGCTACCTGATTTACCCTGAGAAACTTGATTACAAAAAGCATGAGGGGATGTAATAGCCACTTGAAGAGCTATAATGCATTGTTGTGTCTTTCCTATGTGTTTTTTTAGAGGGAATTTTGGAGAAATTAAATTGGTATAAGGTGGATAAGATAGAGGGGATATTATCCTTGAAAATATCTTCATTTCTAGTTGTCCATATGAGCCATGTGATCTACAGAGGTAAATGTAAAGTAGTGGTAGAAATGGCCCTGTGTGTTGACCAAATATCCCAAGTAATTTATAGAGATTCACCTTCCCATGTATGTTTAGGCCACTATGTGTTTGTGAAATCCAAGACTGCCCTACTGAATGGGAAGTTTAAAAAAAGATGATTTATAGTTTTATCACTATCTCGATAGAGGTAGAAAAATCCCAATCTACTCCATCCCATACACTTTAGGTTATACTAGGTAAGATTGTTATCATTGAGTTTGAGCCAAAAATGTAAGATGGTCTTTGATGGAGATTTAATATTCCAAAATCCTTTCCACCACCAAGGTGAGAGAGCATCCATGTGTTGGGTCCATAATGCATTGTAACCCTAATTGACATAATAATCCCTTACATTTCTATTGTATCCCCAATAAAGCTCATCTTGTCTTTGTGTGAGTCGAATTCCACCATCAATGAGTTAATGCCTAGAAATTTCCATTAGATATAAAGTTGTCTTGAGAGACCCATCCTCTCAACCTTAAACCAACCTGAGTGCCATCTATCTACCAGGCCATGATCATAAGCATCAACTAAAGAAAGAATAATTTTTTATTGTAAAACATGTTGTAATTCCTCCTTGAACCATAGTTCACTTGGGATACCATAAATTACATCTATGCCAATGTGAATTTGAGTTCCATCTCCTAGAATCCATGCCAAAAATTTACCAATGGTATCAAATATTTGAACAATAATTTTCTACAAAATAGACCCTCCTATATGTTTTTTGTACTCAGCCTAATCCAATCTGTGATAGTGAGGGGATGAATATATTTGTGAAGCATAATTTCCCCCCATAAACCTATAGATTTTATTAGCTTTCATAAACCTTTGGTAGCTAGAGATCTGTAGAATATGTTGAGATATTTAATCTGCCATCCACCATAAACCTTGGGATGTGAGATAGTGCTCCACTTTATGAGTGGAATGCCTTTAAGATCTTTGTTCCTAATCCATAGGAATTTTAAGCAAAGTTTTTTGATGCTATTCATAATTTTCCTTTGAAGATAGGATAAAGAGAGCCAATAAACTAGGATGCATTCTAAGAAATTTATTATCAAAACCAATCTCCCCACCATAAAGATCCACCTATTACACTAGACTATGATCTTCTATTAGATTTTATTAAGCAACCAATGCTAATCAATAATTTGATAGTCATTTGCTTTCAAAAAGAACCCCAAATATTTTATGCTAGTATCTGAGGGTGGATTAGAGAAAGGTAACACCACCCACAAGATGTTTTGAGTGGCATGGGGGAGATTGTTAAAATATATGGTAGATTTTTGTAAATTGATTACCATACCTGTAGTAGAGGTGAAGAGCTTAAAATAATATCAAGAGCTTTTGCTTCTGGTAGAGTATCTTTTTATAAAATAATAATGTAATCCATGAAGAGAATATGGGAAATCAAAGTGTTGGAGGCCATTTTGATACCCATAATATTTCTAGCATTACACTCATGGATACCGTGTCTAATAAGGGCTTCAATAATGAGTAGAAAGAGGAGAGGGGATAGTGGACAGCCCTATTGTAGATCTCTATTAGGGGTGAAAGAATTATAATCGAAGCCATTTACAATAAAAACATAGGATAGAAATTATAAATAGTCCTTAATCTAATTTATGAAAGATGGGGTAAAACCAACCTAGGTTAAAATGATCCAAAGATAGAGCCAATTCACATGATCAAAAGCCTTTGAGAGGTCAATTTTGAGGATAAAATTTTACTAATTCTAAGTTTTGATAGAGTGTAAGGTCTTGATCTAATATAATGACATCATGTATATTTTGATTATCTAAGAAGCTAAACTATTCCAAGGACATATGTGTAGAGAGGATGGGATTTAACAAAGCAATGATGATCTTGTAAATAATTTTGTAAATGTAATTGTACAATGAGATAAGATGATAGTGTTCAAAGCTGGAGAAGTCTTCATCCTTTGGAATGTTGGCTATGAAAGTTATAAAGAATGGGTTTTGGATTTTTCCTATGATCCTAGATTCCTCCACTACATGTAGTAAATCCTCTACTAAAAGGTCCCAAAACTCAGTGAAGAATTCCATCATCCATTCATCTAGACCAAGGGCTTTCTTGAGTTGAAAAGTGTGGAGAGTGTCTTATAGTTACTACATAGTGATTTATCTCATATGTAATTTATTCTAATCTTCATCTACCCATTTATAAAAAAGGTGGCTATCATCAGTATATCTCTAATATTTTCTCTTGGTGGTTTAGAATAGATTTGTTGATAGTGTTATATAGTAGCCTTAGAGATAGAGGTAAAATCATGGCATTCCTATCCTTGATCATCATAGATTTTCTAGATGGTATTTTTAGCTCTCCTAGCCATGACACTCCTATGAATTATTTATATTTTTATCCCCTTCTACCAACCACATATTTTTTATTTTCATTTTCAAATTTGATTCCTACCAAGCCAACAATCTATCTTTTTCCCTCTCGAAACTATCCATCTCCCTGAGTACTTTAACATCATGATCAGCCTGATGGTAAGAATCTAAACTGATCTAAATCTTCCTTTCTAATGGTTGTAGTGTAATTTTGATGTCCTAAAAATGTTGATCCCATCATTTTATAACTATCTTTGATCTAGAGAGATTCTATTATAGCCATACCATGGTGTGTTCACCTTGATCCTTATCATATTTTACCCATGTTTGCTCAATCAAGTCCCTATAGTCTTCATATTTTAGTAAATGTGGGTTAAACTTGAAGGGTGTTGGTGGATATTTTGGACTAGTGACCAATTCCAATTGGATAGGATGATGGTTAGAAAAATGATGTTTTAAGGTAGTCACCCTATGAGAGATGAATTTTAGCAAGAGGGTTTCTTTGACAAAGAAATGATCTAGCCTTTTTGACATACCCTACTATCCAAAATAGTGTTTTGACCATGTGGGTTCTAGAATTGAAGGAGAGACATCCATCATGTTGAAGCATTCTATGAACTCCTAGATGAAATTTTCCATAGGGACTGTCCTAGAATTTGTACCCCACGCCTATGAGCAGTGTGTGGTGAAGTTGAGGTCCCCTCCCAAGATAAGGTGTGGCATGTCTATGATGCCTAAATTGACAAGATCATTCTTTAAAATTTATATACCATGAGAGGGTGCATAAATATTAAGGATATCTAGGTCCACATTATATTCTCTCAAAAATAAATTAGCCAGGATATAAATGGATGTATTGATGGAGGTTATTAAGACCATGTTATGCTTCCACCCTAGAGCAATACTCCCAGAGTTGCCCATAGAATAATTGATGAGGAAGGTCTAATCTGGAAGACATTTTTTGAGATATTTTTGAGCATCAACCTCAACACACATGGTTTCATATAGGAAGAGAATGGTTGGTTTATTTTTGTAGATCAATCATTTTAGGGACCTTTATTTTGATGTCATCCTCAAAACTCTAATATTATATGAATTGATGGTCATGAGTATCCTACTTTATGGGATGTTATGCTAAGGTCCCTTTTGATAGTCTATTGTGTGCCAATGAGAATGTTTCATTCTACTTCCTTTTGATCATGTGAGAAGAGTACCACCCTCTATTGCGTGAAGTGGTGTGATACCTAAATTCTTGCAGTCTTCCTGAGTCTATTAGAAAGTAATGACTCTTTGAAGTGACTTTAGTGTGTGAACTAGTGAGATATCTTAGTTCCTTTGATGACCTTGATGCACTATTTGAGGTGAAGCTAGTGTGACCCATGGAGGAAGTTCCTATTCCTTTTTTACCTACCAAAGTTTGATAAATTTCCATAGAAATAAAGTGTGCATAATTTGTCTCTATGCAAGGTGCTTAGATAGAAGAAACTGGTAAACCCTTTTAAGGAGCATTATTCATATATATGGGATCATCTATTGTAAAGTTTGGTGTTTCATTATATAGAAAATTATCCTTGATTTTTTTTTGCAAGATTTAATGGGTGAGAAAACTCCATATTTTGATCAACACACTATTCCATCTCCTAATTTGATGTAGTATTCAATTTATGCTTTATGTGATCCTTTGTAATAAGACATTTGCACAATCTAAAAGGGGTAGACTTGTTAAGGAGTTATTTTGGAATGAGATTTTTTTTAACCTTGATTTCCTAAATCTTTATAAGTCATCCTCCCAGTCCATAGACCTCTCCTTGGTTAATGAAGAATTGTACTTGGAAGGATGAAAATATGAGTCTTTTAGTAGTATATGAATTTGCTCTGGTAGTTTTAAAAAACAAGAATCAAGTGGGTCTGAGTGTCTATCTAAATATCTTGTGGGATTTATGGAAGTATACCTTGCCTCTATGGATTTTCCCAATTGATCACTGATCATATCTATTCCAAGATTTATTTGATATTCCTATGGTATCTCACTTAAATGGTCCACTGTGCCATGTATCCTACATAGATATTTATTGATGTGGTGAGGAAATTATTCCTTAGATGTCCATGTCTTCAGCATTATGTACATTGGAAGTGAAATTTTATGCAATCTAGGATCTATTCAAAGAGTTGTCCACTAATCTCAATCTAAAAGCTAGCTAGAAGGCCTCTAGATATGTTCATCTCAATGAAAATGACAGTTACTAAAGTATTAGTTTATGCCAAAATATTGTGATGGGTTTTCAAATATGTACCAAGTGTGTATGCAATTCTATGAAAGATGTTTTCATCCCACATCTCCAATGATAGACCTATCATTCTTACTCAAATAGAAGATTTGGATATATGTTCCCTTTTTGGGTCAAAACCCACATGCCATATAGTGATAAAAGTGTGGAGTTTCCTCAAAACTATGGCCCACTCTCTTCAAAGGTTATTCTATCCTTGATTGATTTGAAGAGGAGAAAAAAGAAACCCATAGCACCCCTTTGAAATGTGGGTGTGTAACCTAATACAGGGCTAAATCTATTTTTTAGTCAATGTTGTAAGTTGTTATCTTTATATATATGGCTGTGGAACCTCCCAATGAGGGCTTGTTTAGTGTAATAGAGTATTTTTCCACTACAATGAGCAAGGTCAATTCTTACCTAGCATGTGGTATCGAAGATCCTAATACAATTTTGCTTACTCTATCTATGATGCTTAGCTTTGATGGTGGTTGGCTCCTCCTATACTGGTGTATTATCTTTGAGACTTTCTTGTGCTCCACCAACCATTAAATGATAAAGAGATAAAGATGTGGGAGACAAATAAGTTCCATTATTTTTCTTAGTGGGTTGTGTTGTCTTGCTGAGTAGAGCCTCAATGGGCATCTCGATCCAAGGTGATAGGAAAGCATAAGGAGTTGTGTGGGCTTACTCCTCCAAACCATGATTGTTTTTGTGAGTTTAATATTTTTTTACTTGGCTAATTATTTTGTGTGGGATTTAAATCTATTAAAAACCTAGGTTTTTCTCTTGTGCATTCCTCCTTATGCTCCCATTCCATCTCTCCCCCACCCACACACACATATTCTTGTGTAATGAATAGAAAATATTTAATGTGACTATATACATATGTATATATACACCCATATTCAACTATAAATATTAATTATATGAAAACACATATAAAAACACACACACATATAGAAACACACACACACACACACACGCACATGCACACACACACACACACACACACACACACACACACACACACACACACACACACACACACACACACACACACACACACACACACACACACACACACACACACACACACACACACACACACACACACCCATAATCATTAGTCAAAATTTAATGTGGCTGTATATATGACATTATAAAACATAAAGTTGTTTATTTAGACAATTGGAGGATGTGGCTTCAATGGGTTTTATTTGGATTAGATTCAAATGAAAGTATATTAACTAGGATTAAATTATATTTAAACTCTAAATCTTGGTTATGAAATCCTAATTTATTCATAATGGATTATATGCAAAATTGGGATCTTTTGCATAGTTAGTTTGAGTAACCAAGATATGAGAGATGAGAAATACAATTGAATGTTTGTATTTGGATTTATTAAAGTATCTATACTAGTGGAATGATAAGTAATTAATGGTATATTTTATTTGTTTATATTGAACATTGATTATACTTAGAATTGACTATGTATTATTGTATTTGGTTGAACTATATACTAGCTTGCATAGTCCATTGGAGAAAGGGTATATGGGTTCAATAAATTTTTTAAATTATTTAATTCAGCCAAGACTAAGTTGTTATAAACCATACCCTAGTAGGGTATTTAAATGTGTTTTATTGGTTGTATTATTAAATAATATCTAAATTGGGTAAAGGCAAATGTGTTTTTATATTTGCACTTATGAACTATCTTCATTTGGAAAAACTTGAATGATTGATTGGATTTAAAATGGTTAAAATGTGTCAATAAATAATGGAGAACTGAGTTTGAATTATAGAATTTTTTGTGTTTATTTATCATGGTCAAATGGAATTTCTTAGTTTGAGGAAATAGGTTAAGGGGCCTTTGTATACAAACTAACTATTTACTTCGCATATACAATATACTCTAAGATGTATGATAATGGATGTCATATTATAAGTATACTATATAGATTAAGTATTTATAATGTATTTTTATGTGTAAATTGATTTATATATTAATGCATATGGCTATGTTATAATTTTTATTATTATAACAGTGAGTAAATGATGCTTGTTTATATTTGGTTAACATAAAAGCATTAAAATATTATATTAAAGAGTTTAATATAAAACAATTATGATATTTTAAACTAGTTTTTGTTATATTTGGAATATGAATAATTTAATTAGCTAGGGTTATAATATTATTTCATGGAGAAATACTATTATAAGTTGCTTAGTGGTTAAAGCAATTATTGGTCTAGATAATCATTATCTATTTGGTATGTTATATTGAGGACTATATTTGGATTCTATTTATTATTTTTAATAAACTAGATGTATGGATTCAATTCAATTTATTTGACAAACTAAATAAACATTAGTGATATTTATATATTTAGCATAATTTTAATTAAAAAAAGTGAAATATTATGAATGAATCTATTGGTTTTTATATTATTATTTATTTTACTAAAACTCACATTCATGTCCTTAATTAAGTAGTGGATAGATTCTACTAACTTAATTAGTGCCATCAATGCAAGATAAGGAGTAATTTGATTAAATGGTGTGTATGAATTTGACTAATCCTAAGGATCATTTATTATTGAAAACTTTGGCCAAAGTAATGTTTATGTTTTATTATTATTTAGAATAATGGAGTTTTATTCTTAATTAATAAACATGTCTAGAGTAAAGTAAATTAGTAAATAAAGTGCAATAATTAAGAAACTATTTTATGTAAATAGATCATATTTTTTCCTTTTCTAAAAATAGTAATAAATGAGAGAAAATATGACTTAGCTTATTTTGAGCTATTTGATCTAAGATAGGGACTAAAAATTTAGGTATAAAACTAGGACAATGTTAAAAAAAGGTTCTTGAACTTCATTTTTTTATTGGATAGGAATACCAAAAGTGGGAAACCCTATTATTCAACATTGTAGTCATTTTTTGGTGCTATTATCTAGGTGATATAAGTTTTATAGGTTCTACTCGATAGGTCTATGTTACCTGTTGATGAAAAATTTGAAGTCTAAAAGTCTATAGAACTTATTGTGAATTTATTTTAATCTTCAAAATCCCTAGGAGGTTTTTGTGATTAAACTTGAAAGGAAAATTTGGGAAAGAGAGAGAAGGGGTTAGTGTGTAGAGGATACATTGGATTCACTTCACACCTCATGTGTGGGCATGCTACATACATACCAATACTCTGAGGAGGGATAAAGCTAATGTAGTTCTCCCATTGAAGTGCTTTGTGTAATTATGTATAAAAATGCAACTAAATGTAAAATCAGGTATGCTTTAGATGACTAAGGACTAGTGTAAGGTTTTGAATAGCCTTGGAATAATATAGGGAAAAGTGCTTGAGTATACTTGTATTCTTGCTTCTCTATTGTAAATGAGTGCCAACCCTTTTAAATGGACTTTGAATGGATTTTTACAAGAAACCTAATGATCATGGGTTAAATGAATTTACATTAGGCCAACATGAATTAAGATAAGGATTCAAGAAAATATGAATATTGGGACCAAAAGTACACTTAGACAATAATGCTAGAAATAGGACACCTTAGGTTTTAGTGTTCCTATCTAGGTTGGGTGCTATTGTCCAAAGGGAGTGAGACCTAAGGGGATGGATCTGGGCTTGAAAGAGTTGCTTAGGTATGTAAGGGTTAATTTTGAAAGGCTATGGATGACTAGGAATTGATAAAAGAAAAGCCTAAAAGGGTTTAACTAGTAAGTAGGAGGACTTATGGATCGGGTGTCATTATCCACACTCAACTAACCAAATTTTGCATTTTATATGACTACATTCCCCCCCTTATTCTACTGATGTATAAAATCAAAATACTAGGATAAAGAAAAGTAGAAAGCATACCTAAACTTACCTATAAGGTAGAAGCTCATGAAGCTATGTGGTGCTATATGTGCATATAGAGATCACACATGAAGTGTTAATCTATAATGAAAAACATAGAGTAGATCAGTTCTTACTAGATAAACTATATCTAAAATAAGAACATACAAAGTTAGGTAAGATAAAGAGGAAGAGAAAGGAACAAATACACCTCACTGAGTATGTAAACTAATACAAAATCTATTATGATTTTAGATTGTGATTGATTATGTTGGGTATGTGTTGAATCAAGATTAATATCATGAAAAAAGTTGAGTGCTCAATTCCCTAAAAGGTGGCTCAAGAATGAAAAGGTAGGCCCTTTGGTTCCATCATTACCAACTAAGTGAAGTTAATAAATCATGCATGTGCTAATCAATGTTTGGACTATGTGTCTAATCCCTCTAAATAAGTAGCTCAAGAATACAAAGGCTAGCTAGTCCTTTGGTTTCATCATTTCCCCATGAAATGAAGCTATGAAGTGATACTAGTATAGAATATATGTCATATGATATGTCTCATAGAGCCCATAAATGCTCTAAAAATCTAACAATGTGGTGTGGATAGTTGAATGTATGCTAAAACTAGGTTATTCTTGGCCATTTCAAAAGATGGATGTTAGGATCGTATGAAATCCACTCTAAAAATGATGCAATATGATTATGTTAAATCCAACTTGGGAGCTAGGGTACTTGGGAATTTAAACATGTATGAAAGTTCAACTTGAATATGATGCCAACCACCTATAGAAGGAATAAGGCATGCAATTATTGAGAATGCTTGGGTAATAAACTAAACATAGAAACAAAAGAAGACCAATGTGCCATGCACATTACCCCCATTCACTAGTGTTTAGAACATGGATTTTGATCTAGAAGTTATGTCAACTACCTAATCTAAAAATAGAAGTGAGATCCATCATACCATGCATGATACCCCCTACCTCTAGATTCTCTAAGAAAATTGTATTAAAACTATTGATTCTAACTGATCTAGATATGTAAAAATTGTATCTAAGATAAATGTTTCCTATGTTATTAGAAAACTCGAGTGTTTTTTTACCTAGACAAGAGCACCAAAATGATGACACCTTTGTGTTTATCATTTCTATCCATTTTTGGGGTTGTTTTCCTATGCTAACACTAGTTGTTGATTTGGAATTATTACTATTTTTTAATTCTATTCTGACTGGCTTCACCTCTAGATTCTAAATTGGGTGATCTAAATGTTACTATTTTGACTACTAGGAGATCTAATATTTGTGACAAAACCCCTATTTATTTCCCCCTTTTTTGAGGGTAGGAACGATGAACCTACAATGACTACCCTCAAAAGAAAGAGTCTTGCAAGTGTGTTATGTTATAGATATACATGATATAGCAGTGATATTTGACAAGATATATCTAGATATAGAAATGTTTTTAGTGATATATTGCTAGATCAATATGGGTATACTTAGATAGATATAATAATTTAAAACCATGTGCGATGTATTAAACTAGAACTAGAAATGTTAGATGTTAGTTTTTAGTTGTTATTTGTTAGTTTGAGGGATGGAGCATGATTTCCATCATGTCATCCAAGAAAGTAAGGTAAATTCATGATATGGATCATGGTATTGTAAATATGGAGAAACAATCAAGTAATAAGCTTATAAATCAAGAAGTAATAAGAATATAGGGATGGCCAAGGGGCCATGCAAAAAGTGGACATGGGTATATGTCACTCAAACTAGAAAGCAAGCTTATAAGGAATGTTAAAATGTCACATACACATACAATTTAAAACAAGAAAAGATTGTCACATAGAATAGTACACATGAGGGATATTAGCAAATGTATGAAGGTATGCATATAAGAAGAAAAATTAGAACTAAAAGTGTAATCACACAAGCTACACTAGGTAAGCAATGGAAACAAGTAAATTAGAAATACAAACACATCTAACTAATTAAATCAAGAAGTGAAAGTATGAAAGACATGTTAGTACAATATTAGGTATATGCTAAGATATACATAAGTGCTAGATACTAGGGAAATATTGATATAATAATCTATGCAATCTGGTAAATTATGTAAATTAGTATGATAACTTAGAGTGCGTAGTGTAGGATTGACATAACTTGGATGGTGTTTTCATGTATAAGATGCCTTAAATGGGTATGTATATTGATGTGTGTCTCGAAAGTAAAAGTAGGAATGTCCCCTTAATGGGTAGAGTGAAGTAATCAAGTAGCTAGACGTCACTACACACACTCATAAAAGATCAACTGAAGCATGGTAAAGTAGATAAATCAACATACAATAGCATGAAACAAAAAATGTAAGTCCTATCATGATAGTAGTAATGTAAATCATGGATGATGCATATAATTAAAATGTTTTTGGTATTTTGATAAATTTAAATGTTTTTGTATTTTGAAATTTTTTGTATTATTTTTGTGTATGATCTAAGGGTGTATTGTGAGTGATAGGATGTGTAGGTATACTACCTTGATTAAAGAATGAGATATAATTCTATGGAGATTCAACAACTTGAATTAAAACATTCATTATCTATTGGGCATGTGTATATGTAACCTTTGTGACTAAATTTTAGAGAAACATGGAGTGTGGAAGGGACTACATACATATCATGAATCCAAGGCCGACCAAGTAATAAATTATAATTAAGGTCATTTGGCATGACTTGGTAGGTTTTTGGTAGTGTCTTGGTCCCTAAGGTAAGATTGAATATTATTTGACCCATTAATTTCTATGGAATGTTGTTGAAACCTCTGATGTTCATATCAGAATGGTCTAGATCTTAAGGTTGTATGTTAAGACATTTAAAAAAGGATATGTTACAAATGTTAAGTTCTAAACCATTATTAAATAACACTATTTTGACTCCCACATCATTAATCTTTAGTTTAATATATAAAGGTAGATGTTTTTCAATTATATGCTATGGGGGTAAGTCCTCTTTTTCATAAAAGATATGCTCTTCGGTTCATTGCATTGTGTTGAGGATAGATGAAACATAGGTTGGTTAAATTGAAACATAAATTATAGTATTATGAAGGGTTGAATATAATACATATTTGTAAGTATTTGATAATTAAAGGACCTCAATAATAGAAACTGTATCTGAAGGGATGCTAACCTGAGTGGTAAATATATAATCGTAGGTGTAATCAACTTGCCTATCTTCATAAACTTGGGTGATAACATGGACTACATGATCTACTATAGTCATAAAACTAGTAGTAGATGAGAGAAAAGAGATAGATGTACCAAGTTCAAAAGGAGGAGGGATAGATACAATTGCTAGTGTTTTCTTGTGTCTAGTAGTGATAGGAAGATACTTAAAAGTTGCCAATGCGTTATGCATGTTGGTTAAAATCATGAATATGAAGTGAAATGCATAAATTTTGAGTTATGATTTGTGTTATAATATGTTTATAAATAACATTCCTTAGTGAGCAAGGGATAAAGAGTATGAATCTTTGCATAAAGGCATACAAACTTTTGATATGCAACATGATACTTTGAATGCATTTGGAAAGATAAATTTGAACAATTTTCTATATGAGGAATAAAGAGCAAAGGATAGAGAACATGAATTTTTGAATAAAGTCATATAAATTTTTGATATGTAACATGTCATTTTGAATGAATTTATCAAGACAAATTTGAATAATTTTTCATATGAGTGAAAAAGAATACACAAAAAAAAGTTTGGAATCTTGTGCATATTTGGCAATGAATTTCGTAATATCATCCCATATAATGAAACATAAACATGAAATGTAAAGGATAAAATTTTGTACTAACATATGATAGAATTCATAACTCATGTAAATGATAGGTCCTATTATGGTTTCCTTATTATTTACAATAAATGTATGAAAAGTTTGTAAATAAATGAGCATCATTTTTACAATTTGGTTATAGATGTAAGGTGATACCTCAAGAAGCAAATTAGGAGCTAGTATATGCAACTAAAGATTTTGAATGAATTTTTATTAAAATTAGTATGGTAATTTTTTAAAATTTTGATATGAATTTCATAGAAAATTTGTATAATTTTGCTTAAAAACTTTAGGAAAAATCAAAAAATATTTCTAAAATTAACAATATATTTTTCTTAGTGTTTGGAATGTTTTTGTATGAAAAAAGGACCTAGTATGTGCAAACTAGGGTTTTTATAAAATATATTGAGAATTTTTCAATTAATTTGTAGATTTATGATTTTTAAATATAGGAAAAATTATGAAATTATGGAAAAAAATGAGAAATAATTTACCCTAGGGTTTTTAGGATTTTTATACAAAATTCAAAGTTAGGTTCACCAAATGTTTTATTATTTTTTAGAATAATGGAGTTTTATTCTTAATTAATGGATAGGTCTATAGTACAGTAAATCAATAAATAATGTGTAATAATTAAGTAAATAATTTATGTAAATAAATTGTATTTTTTCCTTTTCTAAAAATATAATAAATAAGAGAAAATATGACAGCTTATTTTGAGTTATCTGATCTGAGACAGAGCCTAAGAATTTAGGTATAGGATTGGGACAATGTCAAAAATAGGTTCTTGAACTTCATTTTTTGATTGGATAGGAGAATAAAAAGTGGGGAACTCTACTTTTCAGTGATGTAGTCCTATTTTGGCATTGTTGTCTAGGTGATATAAGTTTTCTAAGTTTTATTCGATAGGTCTATGTTACCCTATCAATGAAATTTTAAAGCCTAGAAGTCTATGGAGTTCACTGTACATATATTTTAATCTTTCAAAGCCTTAGGAGTTCTTTGTGATTAAACTTGAAAGGAAAATTTGGGAAAGAGAGATAAGGGGTTAGTGTGTAGAGGATATGCTAGACTTACTTCACACCCCATATATGGGCATGATGCCTACATACCAATACTCCAAGGAGGGATCAAGATAATGTAGTTCTCCCATTGAAGTGATTGGTGTAACTATGTATGAAAATGCAACTAGATGCAAAAATAGGTGTAATTTAGATGGCTAAGGACTGGTTTAAGGGTTTGAATAATCTTGGAAGGTTGTATGTAGAGAATAGGGAAAAGTGCTTGAGTGTACTTGCTTGTATTCTTGATTTTATTTTATAAATGAGTGTTAACCATTCTAAATTTATTTTTAATGGAATTTTATAGGGAACCTAATGATCATGGGTTAAATTAATTCACATTAGGTTGACATGAATTAAGATAAATATTTGGGAAAATATGATCGTTGGGACCAAAAGTACACTTGGACAATAGTGCTATAAATATGACACCCTAGGTTTCAATGATCCTATACAAGTTGGGTGTTTTTATCTAGAGGGAATGAGACCTAGGGGAATGGATCTGGGCCTCAAAGAGTTGATTGGGTCTGTAAGGGTTAAGTCTAGAAGTCTGTAAATGATTGGGAATTGGTGAATTAAAAGCCTAAAAGGGTTGTGCTAGCAAATAGAAGGACCAATGGATCATGTGTCATTACCCACACTCAAGTAACCAGATTTCACATTTTATATGACTAAATTTTGATAAATATTTTCATTTCATATGTTGATATAGCTTTCATATTTGTTTGATATCATATTATAATAAATCTATTTATGGTAAAAATTATGTATTATATATATTCAACACACAAGTTGTGTTGGAATCATAATGATTAAGAGGGGGGGTGAATCATCATTCAAAAAATTTCAAACAATTTCAATGAATCAATCATGAACCATTAAAAAAACTTGTAGATCAAGCAAGTATGAGAAACTATCCATATAAGCATAAAACACATGAATGCATCTCATATGTGGGAAATACTCAAGGGAAAGAAAACCCACAGATATATGAAAATTTAATATTGTCCTATAATAAAAAAACCAAATTTTTTGAAGCACCAACTCCATATGGAGCACTAACCTCAACTAACCAAACACCCACTTGACTAGGCCTTAAAAAGCACCCACTTGCAAGGAGGCACCAACCCCTAAATGAATAAATACCAATTAAACCAATTAATTTATTTAATAATAGTTATAAAAATATTTTTATCACCCAATATATTATGATAACTTTTTTTATCTCTTCACAATCCTATCCCTCTCATACTACCTTCTAGGCTTCTTTACTCAGCTAGGTCTCTTCAAAACTAATTAGGTCATGAAATTTATATTAATATGAAAAAATACAATAAAATATTAATTAAATATCCTATACACTCCTATTATGGTTTAAAATACCTCCTTCTACTAAAAAATATGCAATTTCATTTGCATTCCTTGTACATTCACAAATAAGCCTATTGCCTTGTATATATACCATTCCTTGTTCATATATTTCACTTAGTTAGCTACTCAACCTTAAAATATTAGGTAGTAAATGTAATAAGTCTTAGGAAATTTCATAAAAATTATTAAAAAAGATATTGAGTCGATTTTTGTCTATCATAAATCTATTAGACCTCATTTCACTTGTAGGTCTCATGGAGACCTAATTTCATCAGGTCTACTTTAGGTCACGTTACACTTTGCCTTCCTTGGAACACTTTAAAACTACAAAAATGGTAGGAAAATATCATATAACAATAAAATATACCCCCAATTATATATTTTATGATCATAAATATATTTTTCAACAAATCACTACTTGAAACCATCATTAGTACTTAGTCCTATTAGGCCTGTGTACACCAAAAATTTTCCTTTCAGTACTAAAGTTCATACTCACTTAATAAAATAAAAATTATAAAAAAATTGAATAGATAGGGTATATATTACCTAATTTTCATAAAAATATTATTTAAACACTTCAACTACGATTAAAAATGCTAAAAATCATCTCTTTAGTAAGCTCACTTAGAATTATCAGGATTATTAAAACTTAGTCATGAAACTACTTGGCATTCAAAACCTAAAATAATACTTTAAATGATTTTAAATAGATTAAATTTTTTATATAAAATATTAATAACAACTTAAATCACAAAAATAATAATATATAATATCAAACATTGGTCTTGTAGATCAATCTTCTGACCTTGTCTCACATAGTCTTGCATGAACTAGACAAGCCATTTTGACTTTAACTTTTCAAATAAATTATAAGATTTTAAAAATAATTAATATGAATTTAAATTAAAAAAAACACAACATATGAATTATATAATTTAACTCAGGGAATAGAGCCTCAAATTCATCATTGCAACTTGTTTATCCATAATTGTCAGTTTACCTTAAAGCATAGTCATCGTGAAATTGACCTTCAACACCTGTATGGCCACTTTCAAAGAATTATTATGAAAGTATATAATCCTTTGATATATACAAAACATATTCATATATAAAAATCATCTGGTCTAGTGTTAACTATTGGTTTTATAGACCAATTTATTGACCTCACTACACATAGTCCTCATTGAGCTAGACAAGCCATTTTGGCTTCATCATTTTCACCATTATAACTAAATTAAAATATTTATAATAAGAATTAATAGGAAATATCAGTCTGAAAATAAAAATCCATGCACTTAGTTTCATCATTATATCATGATAACACATTCTTAATCATCTTCTCACTATTGCTTAGGTTTTTCATGTATCACCATTAGGCATGTTAGTGACTGGCTAACTTGGATGACTAGTTTAGCACACTTGAGGACTAGAACCTATAAATAAACCTTCATGGACATTAAAAAAGAGTCTATGAATAATTAATGAATCCATTTGATTACTATGTCTAATGTAATTTTTGACTTTACAATAAATTATTCATAAACAAGCATGTAACTCAACATTATCTCTCTTCTCTTTCTAACTAATACCACCTGGAGGTACATGGGAGAGTATAATAAATGATCTAATAGATTACCTATGAATAATAATCCATCTAGAGAAATTTTTAACAATCTTCAAAATTGGGTTTTTATTAGGGTTCTAAGAGGGTTTAAACCTATTTCTACTCTTAATGATAATTCATAAAGTGTAACCCCTCAATAGAGAAAATAATGCCTAGAATGTTGAGCTAGGACTTGTTTATGTGGTTTTATGCTCACCAAGTCATAATGGAGAAATCCTCTAACATTTTAGGATATCAATGGAGGTAAACTCCACTCCAGGGCATGAGTTTTAGGTATGTAATTTTAATAACTAGGTGATGTAATAATAGGCAAGGCATGTAGGTTGTTAACTAATATTATGTATGAATGGATAGTTACTAAAAGAAAGTAAAAAACTAGGTGATTTAGTGGCTGGATAGTTTCTAATCTAGAGTGGGTAGATCTCAATAATAAACTTAAAAATAGAGGGAAGGGTAGATAAAAAAAAGGATTTTATGTCTTCAAGAATCACCTCTTAAGATGGATTCTAAGTGGACAAGTGATTTTAGAACTAATGTCTATTTCTAGCAGCTGCTACACACACAAACAGACATGGTCAAGTAGTCTAGGATAGTTTGATATAGAAAACTCAGGGATCTTATTTAAAGGTTGCTCTTTTTAGAGTATCTATTACACACCCTTACTCAAGAGATTATGACTTACACCAAGGGGGTATCTAATATATATATTGCACATACACAAAATACTATATCACTAAAAACAACTATACACACTTAGAAATATGAAATAATCAACTTATTCAAAAATAATCAATATAATTTCTAATTATTCAATAGCTTTTACACATCTAAAATTATAATATTAATCATAACAAGGAATAATTCCTTTTAACTATTTCACACTAAGATTATAATTACTAAATAATACAACCAAAAAATATTAAACGTAATTACATGGAGTATGGATAGAAAATACACAAACACACTCACTGACAATCAAGAATTGATTCTACTTCTGTATTGAAATTTTCCAACCCTTTAGAAATGTGGGTTACATATGTTTAAATATACTTGGGGAGGGGTCACCTCATCCTCCAAGTACATGCAAAAAATGTGATTACACCACATAGTTATAACCTTAGTTTTAACTATAGTTTCATAATTGTATGTAATGTATACATAGAGTTAACTTATATTTATCAACAATTAAACTCAACCTTTACAATATCATGTAACATGTGCATGTTTACAAAAAAATTTAGGTCATTTTACATTAATTTATAACATAAGTATATTATGAGTACAAAATTTATGTTGCTATATTGAATTAACATGCGCAAAACTACCCCTTTAAATTAAGGTTAAGTGGATGTCTACATGGATGCATTAACTTTTATAGGGGTTGTCATTATTTGTGTTGGTGCTAAATTAGATGTTACAACCTAAATCTTCTTATTATTCACCTCTATCTTGAGATATAATTTATGCAATTAGTGTGTATGAGCTATATGGGGGGCCAATTCAGCCCTCATTGCCTCAATTTCCTCAAGATAATTATAACATTTTGATTCAACTTTCTGAACTTAAGTCTCAATTCCTAGTAAAATATGAACTGTTTGTTGCTACTCCTTGATTTTCTCTAGTTCCTACTCCAGCTCTTACCTTGCCATATTAGTCCCCTAATGTAATTATATCATAGCATATTTTTGTGATTCTACCAGGGACCTAAAATCTACTATGTAGGAGGACTTCCCTAGCTATTTATTTTTCCTTTTGGATGAGGTATATACTTCTTACCTTTCATCAAGAATGATATCCCTCCTAGATTCATCCTCCAGTTTCCTCTTCTTAAATCTCTACATACTCTTTAAGGGATTATCAAATAAGGAGGTTATTGATGGTAGTTATGCAATTTTGAAATTAGGCTTTTGGGAAGCCTTTGATCTAAGATCCACTACCCATGGTGGAATCACTAGCTAGGTAGGGTCTACTAATTTCTTATCCTTAGTTCTATTCTCCACCTTAATATCTTCTATCAATTACTCTATGGCTCCTTTGAGAACTAGATTAGGAATGGATGTCCATATAATTTTGGATCAATCCACTTTCCATATTGGGGGAGTGGATGGACTATATATATTAGTTTACCCCTTTTATCCTTCCTTAAGGACATGGAAATAGTCTCTTGGGATGAATTGGTAAAAGGTATTGGTAAATTATTTTATGTAGAAGAGACATGGCATTAAAAATTGGCCAATACTATTTCAATTTTCTTAGTGGCCCTTTTATTTTTCATGTTTTGGACTATAATAATATCAGAGGGAATATTAGTAGTGGTGAAAATAATGGATGTGGCTAGCACCATGGGGGAAAATGAAATAATAGTGGTAGAAAAAACATCTTCTAACTTGGGAGTGAGAAAAGTTATTTGCAAGACAATAGTGGAGGAAATGAAACATTAGGGGTAGAGGTGGCATCCTCCACATTAGGAGTGAGCAAGGTGGTCTTCAAATTAATGCTAATAAGAATTAAACCAAAAATGGGAACAAATGATGAAACTTGGGAAGAATGGTCTAAAGATTGAACCTTTTAAAATAATTTGTCATCTTTGACTAGTGTCTTCCCTTTGTCAACTATAAGGCTTAATGCCTTTTCTCTTTCCAATTTTGTAGACACTATAAAACTATACTAGATGTCAAAATTCCTTGGGATACCTTAGGAACCACCTAACCCTCCTTGACCCACTAACCAACTTATCAAACCTTGGGTATAGTTAGTTACTTAGCTAGCTAAACTTAATAAATTAATAAAGAACCTTAACCCACCCCTTTTAACTCACCTTAACCCTTTGCCTCTAGACACTTGACCACTGATGGTCAGCGTAACTATTGATGGTTATCTTGACTATCGACGATCAGGTCCTTACCCTTCTAACACATCACCAACTATGTTTGAGCTTATGAAGAATAATTAAATATATTCACCTTATGCACTACTAAAAAACTCCCAAGCATCAAAATTAGTAAGCCAACCTAGTAGGGAAAATTCTATCCTCCATTTCTCTTTCCCAATAAAAATAAGGGGAGTAGGAGGTGAGATGGATCATCACAAGAATTCTTACATGTAGGCATTTAAGCTCTCCAACCACCTAGTATTCTTCTAGTGATTTAGCAACAAAAATATAGATTTGAACCTCTATCAAAATTTCCCTTGAGGCAAAAGTATTTTTACTCTACCAAAATTACTCTAGCCATCAACCATTAACCATTTAACAAGAAACATGTATATTTATACTTCAACATTGTTATTTTGGTTTCTCACCTTTTTACCTCATCAGACCTTTCTATACCTATCTTCTAATCTCCCATTCCTAACTAGATCCTTAACATGCCATTATCAAACCTTTGACTCAACTTGTAACCTCTTTTTTGAACACTTCTAAAATCCACAAGTAACCACCGATGGTTAGCACGATCACTGACGGTCACCCCAACCACCAATATTTACCCAATCATTGATGGTCAGCTTAAACACTAATGATTAGCCTAGCCACCGATGGTTACTATGAAATGAAATAATAGTAATTTATTTCTAACCCTTTACCTCTAACCAAATATAACTTTTTATGTCCCTACTTATTCATAAACCTTTGCTTAATTTTTTGAACCTGACCTGATCTACTTTAACACTAGTATTGACCCATTTTTCATACATTTAGTCATTTTAGCTATCAAGCATTCATCTACTTATTGTATTTAATTTTAGTTACTTTCTATTATTTGATGAAAATATATTTATTTTATCATTTTCAACTTAATTATTATCAAAGAGTGGATTGACATCCTCTTAGCAAGCTCACGTTTCTTGGATCTAGCTCATGCTAGGTAGTCCACCTAGCTATATTTATAGCAACCCCTTTTGTTAGTATTTTCTTATCTATAGTTGATCATTCTAAGACAAAAAATATCTCTCTAAATTTACTTGGATCATGCATGCATCAATAATTAGGTATTTCTACCACACTTCCAAAATTAAGAAATGAGTAAAAATTTAGAGAAATATTTTGGCATGCTCGGTTGGACCTCACATAATTACATAACTCTTTTACATTGTAGAGGGTGAGTTATAATAAAACATATTACTTTAATTCTCTTTGATCCATCCTATGAGTTATGTCCCTTTTACCTTACATCGATGTGTCAAATTGAGCATGAAGGACAAGTTGTTACCATAAGAGCTAACCCTAGTCCTTTTATATCATGCAACATGGCATATCGACCCAATGACATTAGTATTCCTCCTTTATCCAACTCATCCAACTCACCACCAACTAACACCAACTCCACCACTATCATCAATGAAGCTCAAACTAGATCATCTATCCATTCTTCTTAGATCCCCATAGAGGACCCCTTAGAACCCACATTCCAATGTCTCTCACTTGGGGAGTATCATATTTTAGCCTTGGATGCTTTCCCTACTCCTCAAGAGGATGTGAATATCACTCATCATCCTAGTTTTGACCCCAAAATTGGAACCATCATCCCTTTTAGGCTTCTCAACTATCAAAACAACTTAATATATGGGGGACTTGATCATCCACTTCTTACTCCCACCGATACCTCTACCACTTGACCATTCACCTTTGACTTCTCTTATCTTGACAAAATAACATTTGACAAATTATAGTTTCATAGGTGCTCTTGAAATGGATTTCTCATAGGAAATTATGAGCATGGACATCAGAGTTACCTTCCATCAAAACCTAAAAACCTCATGAGTTATTTGGCCTTGGGTTCATACCACCAAAAGAACCAACTGGTTACCCTAAACCCATCACCACCATTGATGAGGATATACCATCCTCACCAATCCAATCTCCTTCAAAATTAAAGGATTTAAAAATCATTCCTCCTAACATTTTTTATCAATACTATTATTTTAGGCCCCTTGACCTATCAAAATCTAAACTAAAACCCTTCCTCTCATTCATCCTAAAATGGTAGAAAATGATTTTCCTACCATCAACACCATCCAATATTAGGATGATGATTCCATTCTCACATACCTCAATGTGGGGGATTCTTATATCCAAAAATCCCTTCCTCTTAAGAACCAAACCATTTTTAATGAATCCATTATCGATGTCAACTTGGGTACTTAGGATAACCCTCACATTATCAAGATTGGTCAATCCTTAGATTCCATTGAGCAAAAAGACTACCCTTATTTCCTTCATGAATACAACATAGAATGTTCTTGGTCTTATCAAGATATTCCTAGAATAAACCCTTCCATATCCCTTCACAACATCAATACCCATCTTGATGCTAAGCCTATTTGACAAAATATTTGTAGGATGTACCCTTGTATCACCCTTCTAGTCAAAGAAGGGCTGAAACATCTCTTGTCTATCAATTTTATCCAACCCATTGATTATCCTCAGTGGGTTTCTAAAATAATTCACATTACCAAGCCTAGAGGGGGACTTATCCTTTGAATTGAATTTTGTGACCTCAACCTTTCTTGCCCAAATGATTACTTCTTTTTACCTAGCATCGACCAACTTATTAATCTTACAGCTAGTCATGAGATGTTATCTCTCATAAATGGTTTCTCAAGATATAATCATTCTTTATTTCCACTAATGATTAGCATAAACTTATTTCATCACCCTATAGGTAACCTTCTATTATAGGGCCATGCTATTTAGTTTGAAGAGCATTGGAGGAACCTACTAATGTGTGATGACCTTAATCTTCCATGATCTAATCCAAAAAAATCATAGAGGACTATGTATATGATCTACTTGGGAAATATAAACATCAAAAGGATGACCTAGTTGTTTTACCCATCATCTTGAAACACATAATCCATTTCCACATTAGACTCAACCCTAAGAAATGTATTTTTGGGGTCCTATTTAGAAAGCTTCTATAATTTATCATCTCTCTTCAAGGAATAAAAGTAGACCCTACCAAAGTCAGAGAAATTTTGGATATTCCTCCTTTGACCCACCTCAACAAACTCCATATCTTGTAGGGGAAGCTCCAATCCATCCTTTGCTTCATCTCTCAGGTATCTGATAGATTTCAACCCTTTTCATATCTTCTCAAGAAAGATACATCTTTTAAGTGGACTAAGGATTTCCAACAAGCCTTTGAATCACTCAAAGAATACCTTATTTCTCTACCCATTCTTACCCCTCCTAAATATTACCAACCCTTATACCTTTATATATCTACCACTGACTATTCCTTAGGGGCAATGATTGCTCACTGTGATGAACAAAAAGAACATGATGTTTACTACATAAGTCAAATGCTTATAGAGTATGAGACTTGATACACACATTCTGAGAAACTTTGCCTCACCTTAGTATTCATGGATTCTAAAATTTTCCATTAACTTATCAATAACAAAACCTACATCATCAACAACATTGACCCCCTCAAGTACATGCAGTCTAAACCATACCAAAACCAACATATGGCTAAGTGGCTCATACTTTTAGCTAAGTTTGACCTTGAGTTCCTATAGTAGAATTTGATTAAAGGGAAAGTCATTTTTGACCAATTGGCTAAAGATCCTTTACCTAAAAACCAACCTCTTTCTCTTGCATGTCTAGATGATTCTATCATGAATCTTTCTTAGGAGGAACCCACCTACCAAATGACCATGTTCTTTGATGGCTCCAAATGCCACCATAGTGGGGGTGTTGAATTTATTCTCATTAACCTTGATGGTGAACCTATTACCCTCTCCTTTAAACTTGATTTAATATGCACCAACAATGTGGCTAAGTATGAAGGTCTCATCATAGGTCTTCAAACCTCTCTAGCCTTAGGAATTAATAACATTAGTGTCTTTCATGATTCCTAACTTATGGTCAACTAGGTGAATGGATCTTACCAATATAATAATGATGTCTTGAAAAAGTACAATAAACTCATAGATATACTCTTAGCATCATTTGATCATTACCTTATCTAATATATTCCATGATCTACCAAAATGTTTATAGACATAATGGCTTCCCTTTCTTCCAAAATCTAATCTCAACCTACTAATTCTAAAATATTTGTCACCATCCACCATTTTATTACACATTATTATATCCATTCTTCCCTTCCTACTATTTGTAGTGTGGAAACATCTCCATTTGACATATGGTATGACCAAACCTTTAACTACCTTAACTTTGGCATAATTCCTACCAATCTCTCAATTGAATTCCCAAAGAGCCTTTGTTTAGAGTACCTCTCATTATACCATACTAGGGGGAATCCTTTAAAAGCATGGATTTGATGACCTCCTTCTTTATTGTCCACATAGTCATAAATATTCCCATGCTATCAAGGAAATGCATGATAGAATATGTGGGGGACATTTTAATGGTTTAGTTGTTTCTAAACGTATCCCTCACCTTGGAAAATATTGGCCCACTCTCAATCAAGAATGTTTTGATTATGTAAAGAACTGTGTTAAATGTCAACAAAATGCTAATTTACATCATGCATCTACCCATGGATTTCATGTATCTAAAGACTATTTCCTTTATGATAATGGGGACTCAATCTCATTAGGGAAATCAACCCTAATTCTTCACAATTCCACCAATCCATCATCACCACCATCGAGTATTTAACCAAATAGGTGGAAGCTATTCTAGTCATCTCAACCAAGTTTGATAAGATAGTTGAATTCATCAACCATCATATCATCTATCACTTCAGTGTTCCCCATAAGATCATCATCAATAATGGTAAATATTTAAATAAAAATAAATTAAAATGTCTTTATGATGCATTTGGCATCAAGTTAAGCTTTTTCTTGCCTTACCATCCATAACCAAATGGATAGGTACAAGCCTGTAACAAAACCCTTAACAAAATGTTAATCAAATTAGTAAGTGCTTTAGGTTAGGATTGAAAACTACACACCCCTTTCATTTTATGGGCCTATTACACTAGCATTAAAATATCTATAAGTGCTACCCCCTTCTCTCTAGTCTTCAGATCAGAGGTAGTCTTGCCTCTCAAAGTCCATATTATTTCTATTCACATATCTTTACAAGACATCATTTTTGAGATCAAATATCATCAAGAAAATCTTGTATGACTTGAGCTACTTGATGAGCATCACCTTATAGTGCTTAACCATCTTCATGTCTACCTAGAGAGAATCAAGTGTGCCTATAAAAAACACCTAAAATAATGGGAATTCAATATTAGAGACCTCATCTTAAAGGAAAACCAACATGTAACCAATATGGAGAAAAGCTAGAGAGGCAAGTTTTTTTAAAAATTATATTGGACCCTATATCATAACCCATAAATATAGATTAGGAACTTACCATTTGTCCTCTCTCAAAGGCAAACCAAAACCTAAACCTCTCAATGCTTTGCATCTATGTCCTTTATATTTTTAAACAAAGATTGAACTCACATTCTTATATAACTTAAGTTCATCCCTTGATTTATAAAATTTCACCCTCACACCTTCCTCCTATTCTTTTTGAGGACAACCAACTACAATATAGAACCATGTGATTAACTATCATAGTCATAGCCTAATCCTAAACATGGGTACCATTGATCTACCCATGACATGGTTCTCATGGATACTTTTCATCTCTAACAAGATAGAATCCCATGGTCATTTATCTCTCAAAAAAACCCTTTTACCTATCATTACCTTCTTGTACCAACATTTTTTCGCTCATAAAGGTAAAACATTAAGCCTAAGTAGACTCATCCATGTATAAAACCTCACATCAAAATAATTTGGGATACCAAAATATTACTTGGGTCATATCTCTCTAGCATTTTAGACTACTCACTTGAAGGATAGCTACCCAAAAAAATAAATTTCTTAAAAAATAGACTTCTCCTTTGAAGGAAAACTACCCAATATACAAACCCAAACTTAGACCACTCCTTTAAAGGATGGCTACGTCAAATGGGTTGAAATAAATAATTTAAATCTTCTTACATTGATTATCTTCACACCTAATAAAAATAAAATTAATAAAAAAGACCCTATATCAAAATCGTAGTAAGTTATCCCAAGAAAGATGTAATTAGCTTTCATATATAGCATTAGTAGACTACTTGCATCAATCAGTCTACACATTACAAGAAGACATGGAATTATCTAATTTAGTGCTTAGGTCACCTATATAAAGGTAAAACTAACCCACATAAGGTTACCTTAACTATAAACCCATATTTCCTTTCACCCATTACGTATCTCCCCTTTATACCATCTATAAATCAAGGGATTATGTGTTTACTTGACACAATGTGATCAAGACACCTTTTTTTATCAACTAAAGCATGCTAATGTGAAGAATTCAAAAGGCTTATGTTCCTTAAGTTAATCCAAATTCATTTTTGTTAGGTCCTTACCAATGAAAAGTCATCATTATTTTTCCTTACCCTCTTATCATTGCTTCATGTAGACATACATCTCATAATTCTCATTTCTTTTTCCTACATTTAGTTTGTTATATAATTTAATTTATGTGTTTTCCTTACATCCTTAACCATAATCACATCACATCTCCATAATCATAAACAAAAAACATCAATAATAAACATACCATTATAAACCATATCCATGAACCACACCATATATCTATCTATGATTAAAACATCATGAACCACATCATATATCTATCTATAAATCATAAATATCATCCTATCTATTTAAAATCAACATCATATCATAAACCACATCAATAACCATAATCAAACCATTCATCATCATATCTATGAACAAAACAAAACCATCATCCACAATCATCACATGCCTAAAGCTACTGAGTCCACATCTCATAAGCATAAGGCATAAAATCAAAACATGTAAACCATGAACCATGAACATACATCATATATATATATATATATCATGAACATCATAAACATCATCATATACATATTGTCATCAAATTAAATAATACATGTAATAATGTATAATCTCTCTCTCAAAGCATGAACATCTCACTGCATCAGCACATAGACCAGTATCAAAATCATGTACATCTACACCTACATAACATATCATATATCATGCCCCTAGGGAAACACTACTAATAGACCCTATTACACATACACTACCACTATCATCTGGTGTTGGTCCTCCTAAGATGCTTATCTATCCACTCAATAAAGTATCATATTAACTTGTAATCACAATGGTTGCCCCACCTAATAAACTAGTTCTTTACTCACCCCATCAGGGCTCTAGTGGACAATATGATATAACTATGTCCTCATAATAGCACAACTCCTCTATTATATCCAAATATTATGCCATAATAATATTACTTGGAGGACCTAATGGTACTACCACTACTCCTCCCCTCTATCTTAGGGTATCCCTCTCCTAGGTCACCAAACCAAGCAAGGTCCTCACCTAATCTCTCTCATCTATAATAGTGAAAAAATTACCCTAAAAATTCATAATATGGCCATGAAATATGGCCACTTATCCTTGTAACCATGTAATTTGTGCTTATATAGTATCTAGTGCTACCCCTACCTATCCATTAGGGCCACCACCCTGTACTTAAGCCCAAACTGGATCCACATCCATTGCCTACTAGCCCCTATCATCTCATTTAAAATTAGTTACTATATATTAGGCATGGTACTATCTTGCATAGCCATGGATTATCTAGCATCATCTATCCTTTCTCTTATAGGTAACTCCTCATGATCTAAAACCACCTCTTCTAGCTATGGTATAGGTAATAAAAACTTTACATCCTCCCTCCTGTATCTCAAAAAAGGACCTAGAATCCCCTACACTAGGCCATACTACCTTGTCACTCTACCAAATGGGATGAGCTCAATCTTACCCTCTCTCCTCTCATAAATTCACCTCCAACTCTACAAATACAAAGTGTGATAGCTATAGAGGGTCTACCTAGGAAAGTCCACATTGGGCCATTAGATGACATCACCCACAACCAAACCCTCCAATGCATATCTAAACCAATCAATGTCTCTCATTCCTCCACCAACTCCTATAAAATCATAATCTCCCCTCCATTATAGTAAACCCACTCTATAGTCTACCTAGGCATAACCATCCCATGGTAGCCCTAATGGTCTCAGAACCCTTATATGCTTGTATGCCCAGTAATGGAGCACAAACCCCACACTAATCTCATATCATCTATAAGCTTGAAATTCTTAGAGCTGCCTATAAATCTAAACTAGCAAAACTCGTGCCCACCCAAACACCATCCTCCCAAGTAACATCTCTACAAACATACCTAATAGTAGATAAGTAAATCATCTACTACTCAAATATAACAATGTAAAATAAGACACTACCATCATCATCATAGTCATCAAGCACCTCTCATCTAGAGACCTTTGGTATAATGGTCTGTAACCAAATCCACCTAAATGACACCTAGCATGGACCCAATCCTCACTATACAAGAGGTCCATATTCTCATCCCTCTCTTCACTCTCAATATGGTAAATAGGATCTCCTTGAACAAGAAACTATGTAATCTTATGAATATCCTCCAATAAGATGGTCATCTCTTATATTGGTAGTAAGAAGGTGTTCATGGTTAGATCCTATCTCTCAATGAGGGCCAAAATCATCACTACATCTCATAGAAACCATTGATAATATCACGTGGATCCTAGACCAACCTCATCCTTGTGTATCCAATTATCTCCAATCATCCCTCTATGGATATTTGTAAAGATCTTTAGAAATTGATCCTTCATCTAGATCTGCTTTCATGCCTACAAATAGATCAAGTTAACATGCACACTTATCTTTCCATTACCAGTTCTAATTTTCATTCATTATAACTACATCAACCTATTTATCAACCTAAACTCACCTGCATTAACATATTCTAACCATTACTTCTACAACATTACCTATAGCACTTAAAAGCAACCCCCACCCACAAACAATTAACATTTACCCTAACCTATCATACCAATACCTAATGCTTCTATCAAAACATCTACCTTAACCCAAAAAAATTCAACACCCTACCTTAACCTATCACATCTCCTCAAAACTTATCAAACCACCACCTAATTCTACCCACCAACCCTATCAACCTATCATTCCTACTTGATAATTTCCCTAAACCATCTTAACCCATCACTCAACTCATCACCTATCTTAACCCATATTTAAAATTTTAACTCACCCAAAACCTTTAAAAACATTTTCAAACACTTTTACTATATCTATCTACTAAAACCTTCCTTCCCTAAACACTCAACCATCAATGGTCCTTACAATCATCAATAGTCAGGTGAGCTTTGTCCTTTGGTGGTTGATCTCTGATGGTCATGCCTGACCATCTATGGTGGGGTCTAACCACTGATGATCACTTCATGTGATTGTTAATGGAAAAATACCAAACATACATTCAAGAAAACTAACCAAAACAAAAAAATTCAATCATTAAATTACCTAAATCTATCCTATAACCTATCCCAAACCTAAATCCTCTCTCAAAATTAAATTTCACCCCTAATTTTATAAATTTTACCCATAACCAAAAATAGAAAAAAAACCCCAAAACCATATCCAAACAACCAAAAAATAATGAAATTCAACTAACAATTGACCTAATCAATTAATCTACCAATTTAAAAACATCACCTACCTCATTCCTTAACTATTATCAAGGATGGAGCCCATATCTAGCTACTCAATCTTTTCCTTGTCTACCCTACATCTTGGTCTAAAATGGATCACCTTAATCACACACTTCACCACTCAATAATAACCAATCAATATTAGACCTATTATTAGTCAACCCTCTTAGGGAAATGTTAAATCACCAGTTCATCAAACAACATGAAAAAATTAGAGGTCAAGTAGCAAACTAATGAAAATGAAATTTCATTTTCACTTTTTATCCCTCAAATTTTTGGTGTTTCCCCTTGACAATCGATGGTCAAGGTGACCATTGATGATTGACCCTAGGACCCTTGACCATCGATGGTCAAGAAGCCCCTATTTTAAATTTATTTTAGGCACCCACACTTAGGTGCCAAATTTGTAGAGATGACCTTTGTCCCCTAAACCAAAACCTAAACTTATAGAGATTACCCTTATCCAACCAACCATTAAACCATGCCCACCTTGACATTTCCATTTTTAAACCCAAAATATCACATATCCTATGATGACCTTGCTTGGTATTTCTGATCACATTGACTAACCTTGCCATGTTGAACATTTGAATTTTTACCACATCATGCATAACTAGGCCATTTGTGTTTTTAAGGGAAAAATTCCTACCTTATATACCTATGAGAACACCAACCTTGTCTAGGAGACTTATAGAGTAACCCAATCAGCTATGACCAATGATATGGACTAGTTACCCTATCACTAGTCCTTCTATAACCAACCTTATTTTTACCAACATTGGAAACCTTAGTCTATGTGTGATCTTAAATATTGAACTTAGTCATATTTTATGTGTATTTTTGTGTTTCAAATGACCAACCATCATTTTTATCACCTACCTCATGACTCACCATACACTGCTTATCAAACCTTGACTCAATTTTGGTTTCACCTCATTAACTCCTAATTTTAGGGGAAACACTTCATCCCATAATCAGTGCAATCAGACCTTCAACCAATAATTAATTTTTTGTTTTTTATCTTGTTAATTCAAATCTACTTAACAAAAGTGGAAAAATTTAGATACTAAAAGAATAGTACTAGATGTCAAAATACCTCAATATACCTTAGCAACCTCCTAACCCTCCTCAACCCATTGACCAACTTAAAGGACCTTAGGTCTTGTTAACTACTTAGCTAAATAGACTCAATAAATTACTAAAAAACCTTAACCCACCCCTTTAAACTCACTTTTACCCTTTGCCTTAGATATTCGACCATTGATGATCAACTTAACCATCGATGGTTAGCCTAACCATCGATGGTCAGGTCCTCACCCTTATAACATATCACTAGCTATGTGCAAGTTAATGAGGCAAAATTAAATATGTTCACCTTATGTAGTGATAATGAAATACCAAGCATCAAAATAATTAAGCCAACCTACTAGGGAAACTTCTATCCTCCATCTCTCTTTGCCTATAAAAGGAGGGGAGTAGGAGGTGAGATGGATCATCACAAACATTCTTGTAGATAGGTATTCAAGCTCTTCAATCACCTAATATTCTTATAGTGATTTAGTAAAATAAAAAATGATCCAAACCTATACCAAAATTCCTCTTGAGGAAAAAGTATTGTTACTCTATTGAAATTGCTCTAGTCATCAACCATTAACCATTTAGAAAATAACATGTATATTTATACTTTAACACTATTATTTTGGTTTATCACCTTTCTAACTCATCAAACCTTTTTGAACTTATCTTCTCATCTCCCATTCCTAACTAGATCCTTAACAAACCATTATTAGACCTTTGAATTATCTTGTAATCTCTTTTTTGAAAACTTCTATAAATTCATAGGTAACCATCAATAGTTAGCATAACTAGTAATAGTCACCCCAACTATCGATGGTTACCCAACCATCGATAGTTAGCTTAACCATCGATGGTCATCCAAACCATATATGGTCACTATGGAAAGTAATAATAATAATTTATTTCTAACCCTTTACCCCTAACCAAATATAACTTTTTGTGTCCTTGTTTTTTCATAGACCCCTACCTAATTTTTTGAATTTGACCTGATCTACTTTAGCACCAGTATTGACCTAATTTTAATATATTTAGTCATTTTATCTATCAATAATTCATTCATTTATTTTATTTAATTTTAGTTACTTTTTTTTATTTGATGCAAGTATCTTTATTTTATCATTTTCAACTTAATTCTTATCAAAGAGTGATTGACAGCCTCTTAAGAAGCTCACACTTCTTGGATTTAGCTAATGCTAAGAAGTCCACATAACTATCTTGCTAAAAACACATTTTTAGTGTTTTTTAACTATAGTTAATCCTTCCAAGAAGAAAAATATCTCTCTACTTTAATCTAGATCATATGCACATTAATAACTAGGTATTTCAACCACACACTTATTATTAGTTTCTTATCTTCTTCCAAAATTAATAAATGAGTAAAAATTAAGAGAAATAAGTTCTTCTCTTCATCTATTTATTATTATACCTATGATTTATGTTGGGGAATTGAATATATACCCTATGGTTGATCAACTATTAGATTTTTGTGAGGGGAGGAGCCTAGCTTCCTATTATAACAAATAGTACCCTTTATCTGTGAGGAGGAGCCTTGTTGAATTGAGGTAGTAGCTACTTCTGTAGCTAATCCTTTCACTATATACTCCTATAATTATGGTGAAACTATAGGTGTTATCAATGGTAATGCATTTGGGTACTCTTGGTCCTCTACATCAAAGGAATCCAAGTCAATTAGATCTCTTTAGGCTCCTCTAGAATAAGTATTACTCAACCCAGGCTCTTTTTTAATAGCCCTCAATAGTATGGGAAGTCCTTGGGAAGGCCCTTATTATATTTATATTTTTTAATGGGCTACATTACCCTATAATTTAGAAGTACCCCATCCTCTAGGGGGTGACATCTTAGTATGCATTTTTGAAACTAAAATTGAAGGCTCTTACTGAATAATCCTCAAATGATCTTCTTTGAAGCCTACAAGTTTTATCATTTATAAAATTTTTGAGTCATCCTTTGCATTTAAGAATAGAAAATCATGGTCATAATAAACATCTTAGTATGGAATACCAAATCCCTAGATATGATATTGTATATGACCACGAGGATCCCAATCTCTGTGTGGCAAGGTAGAAAATTGATAATGCTTTCTCTTATTGCCTACATCCCTAAAATGCTTCCTCATTATATAAACACTTTTTTACAATGATCATGTGAGATCTATAAAATGTGCCCTTCTTCTACTTTATAAAATCCTCGTCTACACTCCACCCAAATTGATATGCAATTTTTTGCTCTGCAAGGTTATTTGGTACATACTTAGGGAGGCATAAGGGGTAGAATTTATGACTGGTGACCATGATCACCACATAGTATAGGTACAACCAATAGTCACCCCAAGGAGCTAGTGTATCTACTATGCTCTTTTCAATTCTAGGTAGTGGGGCCTCATGAATTACCTACCATACTTCAAGATACACATCATCAATAATTTAGACCATATTATTAGTATATGCATAAATATACATGAATTGGTAGTAATCATAATTGTGATTCTTTATATAGTTTTTGAGCTCTAAATCTCCCCCAGGTACCTACACAATGTTCCCATTACTACATTAAGAAGATATGACATCATGTAAAAGTGGATTACTAAATTAGGTCAGTTTCTCTTATGCAAAATTTGATCCCTCATCTTGAAGATGATGATCTCTCCTAGGGCAAAATTTATGTCACTAGTCATTATCATATTTAGTAACAGGACCCAATCTAAGTTGAGAAAATGGATCCTTGGAATACCATACATTATGTTCAATAAGTCCATCCCAATACAAACCCCCATTATAAATTTGTTAATGGGAGTGGGAGACTTTCTTTTTAGGACTATAGTATACCTAGGGAGAAGTTATGAGATGAGAAAATTGTTAATTGAATTCTATTTTTCTATGTTACCAACCAATGTTTATCAAATATTACATCTAGAATTGATATAGATAGGTTCATTTGGAAATCATCACCAATGATACAAACCATGACCATCTAGTGATTCATATGGTATAAGAAGGCATCTTGTGTAATATTCCCAACAAAGAACAAGTTTAACAGTAGGTCGATATAGGGCATAAACTCATGCATGGCCATTGTGAAGTGAAATATTTATATTTTAAGAGATATATATCTATAACTAATTGGTATTACATAGTTGATAGATTTATTTCATGTGAAAATACATTGATAATATCAATGGCCTCCCATAATTATGAGTATATAGTATACCTATTGTCAAAGATTGATGCATCAAATACTGTATCTATAAACTCTAAGGAATCCTTGATGGAGAATGGGCATGGTGGTTATGATCTTATGAATCTCTTGGATGATGATGCCATTATAATATTTAGTGTGCTCAAAGTATATTTATGTTTACCACAAAAACTTTTTTTTTCCATTGGCTTGTTTACAATGGATTTACAAGTAGTTAGGGTTTTGTTCATAGAGTATGAATTGAGTTTAAATTTAGTTTTGAAAAATGAATATGTCGATAGATACACATCGTGGATATATCCTTTTGCATTCAATTCCAATTCATGTGATTTTAATGTCCAACATTCATATAATTTGCTTTACTTGTATAATTCAAATCTTGTTAGCTTAGTTAGTGGGTTATGTTCTTTTGGAAAGTTTTTAGAAGTATTTCTACTTTGTTGGATAAGTATAGTAGGCTCTCAATAGTTAAGATTCATGTTTAGTGTTGGGGATGAGCCAATAATTATTATGAACCAAAGGATCCAAACACAAAGCCCAAAAGAAATGCTTGAAGACCAAATCCCTTGAAACAATGTTAAAATAAAATGTCTAATCAAAATCTTTGAATAAAACCTCCAAATGAAACCTAAAAGCTAAAGATGAATATTTTGGACAAATTTTCTGATGAAAAGTCCCGAATAAAAGTTTTGATATAGAAATTATGAATAAGAACTCCAAATAAAAATAAATTCCTTAGGAATAATCATTCAAACAAAATGTCCAAACAAAATGCTTGGTGTGGAAACTATGATGAATGATAGTTCTAAAAAAACCATCAAATAAAATAAAACTTAAACATAAGTCATGAAAAAAAAAAACCAATGAGAAAATATTGAACAAATATTCTGAACTAAAAATTTGAATGAAATGTCTAATATAGAAATTCTAAACAAAATGTTTGACAAATAAACCTTAAACATAAGTTTTGAAGAAAAAAGTTCCCATAAATAAGGCTCGAGCAAAATGTCTAAAGAACAAATATAAAATAATTTATTCAAATAAAACTAAGTCCTAAAACTAGCATAATACAAAATCTCTCATAAGGTATTAATAAGTTAGTCCAAGAATATATATAATACCATTATTTGTACTTCCAAGTGTAAAGATTAAGGAGCAATATGATAGAACTTGCACAAAATAAAATATCAAAAATCAACAAATAGTGCTAAATCATAAAAAAAATGGGTCCCCATTTCTTATTAAATAAAAGGGGAATGTTGGGTACAATAAATGGTGATTTAAAGAGGGAATACTTTAGAGTATTTAAGAACTCATAAATTTAGTTAGTAATTTTAAATCAGACATGAACTGTGCCATAGAAAAATATTAGAATCAGAGATGTGAAAGAGAATCCCAACTACATCATACAACATAGTTATATTTTCATCCATGGATCTATGTGTGCTAAAGTGATGTTCATTTAACCTTTATTGTGAGGATATTTTCAAAGGCTTGGAGCAGTTGTAGGTTTTGATCTAGTTCTTTTAAAGCTTATTAAATTAGGGAAGCTTAAGCATTGATCTACCATTAACCAAGTGTCCATAGCCCCAATAGAGAAACCTTGGGTTCCTTCTCTTCTCTTCTTTCATTTTACTTGATCATGATCCATGGTATATTGACCTTATTTCATCATGTGAGCCTTTGATCTTATTTAGTTTTTCTTTGGGTTTTATTGATCACTCTTTTGAACACATTGGTTCTTTTTTTCTTTTCTTTTTTTATTTGAATAAAAGAAGATCTAAAACCACTATGAACTGGTGTAGTTATAAAATAAATAATTTACTAAAATGTCCCTATCAACTACATCTACACTAGTCATTATCACCTCCAAATAAGTATTAATATGAAAAGTGTGCTTGGTCTAATGGAATGAGAAAAAATTATAGATTCATATGAATTATTAAAGAGAAAATTTCACACACATGGTAGAAATAGTCAATTATGATACAACCCTAAATTATTGTGATTACATACCTGATTCCTGAAGACCTTAAACACAAAAGTATAACTGGTTTTTGAGCAAACCCCATGTTATGAATCCCTTAGTAATTTCCCTTTCGCTTATATTAATATATCTAAGCATAAAATAAGGGAATAAATAGTAGGATTTTATCTTAGTCATGTAGGAATAAACCAATTCAAATTATCATAGGAAACAACAACACATCTAAACTAGAAATAGGAAACTAACCTAGAAAATAAGAAATTAGACTAGGAAAGCTAGAAACTAAACTAAAAAAGCTAGAAACTAACCTAAAAAGTAGGAAAATAGACTAGAAAAGATAGAAAATAAACTAAGAAAGATGGAAACTAGCCTATAAATTAAGAAACTAAACTAATACTACTTATGCCATGTTTTCTTCATCAGTCAGGGGATTCTTTAGTTGGTATAACCATGAAATAATGCTTCAAAAACTATCTATTGATTGGATATGTGAGTTCATTGCCTTGTAGGTCCCTTAGATGGAATGCATTATTGCCTAATATCTCTAAAATATTATATGGTCTCATCCATAATGGGTCAATTTTATCATGATGTCCTTTATTTTCATGGTCCTTATCCCATACAAGCACTAAATTAGAGATTTTAATGCTTTGACTTTTGCTCTTTTGTCAAAACATCTCTTTAATACATCTTGGTGTTTGGTGAAAGTCTATAAGGCCTCAGTCCCTGAGTCTTTCATTTCTATTATATTCAATAATCAATATTCTACTTTGTCATTTGGTAAGTAGGAAACTTCAACATGATTGAGAATACTAGCTTATGTCCATACACGAACAAAAAGGGTGATGCCTTAAGAGATTGCTTATATCTCATTCAGTCTACCCAAAGGTAATACTTAAGTAGATTATGCCAATCCATAGGCTTATTCATAACTAATTTATCAATTACATCTATTAGGTTCTTATTCATTGATTCAACCAATTTATTTCATGAAGGGTAGTGGTTTGAAGATGGCTTGATAATGATTTGATTATCAACCCATTTAATGAATTCAATTGATATGACTATTGGACCATTGTGAAAAACTAAAGAAATGGGAGCACTAAATTTAGTTATGATGTGTTCTTCTAAGAAGTGAATCACATCTTGTGCTTTATAATTCTTTGTGGCCACTACTTCCTTCCATCAGGTACAATAGTATGTGGTAGTAAGTACAAACATATGATCTACTAAGGAGTTTGGGTTAATGACTCTAATGAATTCCAACTCCCACTGGATAAATGGACTTCCCTCAACAATAGGTTATGAGGGTATTTATACATGTAATTATATTTTTTCTAAAGTTTGGCATTCATGACATATCCTTACATGGGTATGAGCATCCTTGAAGACTATTGGCTAGTAATAGCCCATTATTAGGATTTTGTGAGTTGTGGTGTTTCCATATGGATGAAAACTACCTATCTTCTAATGTAGGTTTTCTAAAATCTCTTGAGCCTCTTTTGTAGATACACATCTAAGTATATGCCTTCAAAATTTAACCTATAAAGGCCTTCTTTCTTAATCATGTAATGAGCAGCTTTGAGCCTCAAATCTCTCCTTCATTCTTGATTGAGTTCTAAGGGTCAAGTACCTATAAGAAAATATTGAATTATGTTAGTATACCATTAACCTATGGATACTTAGGATTAACAAACCTATTTAAGAGTAATATGTGGGTTAGGTTTGTTCATAAGCTGGATGATGCCTTATGTCAAAAGATCTTAGCAAGCTTGATTTATATATCAAATTCTTATAGATTTGTCATTCATTTGCCTTTAAATTCTCCCAATTCATTTTGTTATAAGGTAATCTTCAAAGTTGGGTTGGGTACGATGGTGATAGTCTTATTCCTTAGGGTGTAGTGGTGAAATTTATACACCACTTTGATAATAGTGAAGATCTACTTACCAATCATGGAGTACCTAAGTTATGCATCCTTCAAATTCATCCTCATGAATGTAATAGGATGCTCAGTTTCATATTAATATTGTGTTATGATGGTAGCAATTGTATGTTACAAATCAATTTAGTATAATTATAAGTCCTTTTTGAAATCTAGACTAATGATTATTTGGGCCTGAGATATAACATCTTTGATGTCTTGAAAAGACTTTTGAGCCTCAAATTTCCACTCTATTTTAGCATCTTATTTAAGAATTGCGTTTAGGGGTCTCACAATTTATACAAATCCTAAAATGAACTTCCTTATGAAATTAATCTTCCCAAAGAATGACTTGAGCTCCTTCTTGTTATTTGGTGGTGCAATATTTCAAAATTCCCTATATTCTATTTAGATCAATTATGATTCCTTCTTTGATAATGATATATCCCAAGAGCTTTCCCTCAATAACTTTGAATATGCTCTTCTTTGGGTTCAATGAGATGCCAAAGCTTCAACATATTTCAAACATTGACTATAGATGATCTACATGATCTTTCTTATTCTTAAAGAAAACAATAAGCTCATCCATATAAATGGTTATACATTTACCTATTAATCATTTAAATGCATGATCAATTTCTCACTGGAATGTGGCTCCTATATTTATTAGTCTAAAAGGCATCCTCTTATATGTATAAGTACCCCACTTTATAGTAAATGCAATTTTCATTATATCTTTTTATTGTACCAACACTTGGTTATAGCCTAAAAATCCATCCAAGCACATAATTTCAGAGCCATTGGCTATTTGAATAGCCTCATCCAAGGAAGATAGTAGATAGTTATCCTTCTCAAAAGTTTTTTTCAAGTTTATGAAATCAATACATAACATAATCTTTCCACTCTTCTTTATGACTGGGACTAAATTAGCCACCTAGGTAGAATGTCTAATTGGGGAGACTATTCTTGCTCTTAACAAATTTTCCACTTCTCTTTGAATGAGAGGTTCCAAGATAGGATTTAATGGTATCTATCTTTTTTTGATTGGCATGTGTTCTAGTTTTAGTGGAATTATATGGGTGATGAAATTTGGGTCATAAATCTTCAAGTCCTCATATGCCCATGCAATCATATCTTTGTATCAAGTGAGTAAATTATTCACCCACTGTATTTATTCTAGAGTACAACTGAGGCCAATGTTGACATAGTGTGGGCTATTCTCATCTCCTAAATTATCCATTTTAAAGTCACACTCATTAACTTTGGGCTGCATTAATTATTGATCTTGGGGATATATATCAAATACTATTTATAAGGATACCAAACTAGTAAGGAGACAATTTTATTTGAGCTAGAGGACACCTTCCTCATCTGACTACTCTTGGTAGAGATAGTTAATTTCTTTATCATCAATGTTTTGGGATTAAAATTATCTTGAGTTGGTCAAAAATTGAATGATTTGATAGTAATCATCAAAGACATGAGAATTATCTACGTCATTAGGAACAAGACATGGTACTAGTTCAATGGAAAATCTCTTTACCTTGGATTCTTGGAGAGGCTCCAAATTGGCAATAGAAGAAGCTACTGAATCTACAACTTGATTTTGTTACCTAGGAAAAACCACTATATTTAAAGCCTCAATTTTTTTAATAAAATACAATGCTCTATGTTTATATATTTTTAGATATGAAAACTTACACTAGTATTTGTTTCTAACTTGATTGACCACTAGCTCTAAATCCTTGAATATTAACAACTATTTGACTTTATTTTTCAGTGAAAACTACAATCCCAAAATCAATGCTTCATATTAAGCCCTATTATTGGTGTAAGGTAACTTTAGTCTATATACTAATATGAACTTCATCCCTTATGGATAAACCACTTAAATTCCGACATATGATCCTTGTTTGGATCTATCACCATCAAAGTGGAGAGTCAATAGTTGATTAGGGCCATAGGATTCTATTTCTTGTATTTCATTTCATGTAGTAAAAGTATAAATACCAAGGCCAGGGGATTTATAACTTACCTCTTCATTATTAACATTGTATTATATGATATGATACTTTAATATTGGTTCTCAATCAATACAAAGTAGGTTTGGAATTCCTCTCCATGGTACCCAAATGTGAGATAAATATATTGAGAGATATCCATCAAGTGTCTAGACTAGTCCCTAATTAGAAACAATCCATAGCCTTTAGGTATGTATATTATAAGGATATTGATAGTCATTTAAACTCATGACTTAGATGCTACTTGAATACACACATTAATGAGCACCCCAATTACTAGTACCACTTTCTGATCCAAATATGAGATTATTCTCTTTGATGGGATTAGAGTTAGGCCAAGATATTGATAGATAGAAGTATTTATCATAGTTAGTGAAGCTCTAGAATTGATAAAATAATTATGAATATTCTTACCAAATGACCTGATAGTCAGCAAAAAGGGTGGAACCTTTAGCTTGCTTTTATATATGACATTAGTATCAGAAGCCTTTGTTTTATCTATAGGATATTTTATCTTTTCCATAGGGGTCTTCCCTATGATAGACTTCCACTGTAACTCTTTCTATTTAGTCATCTAAGCCAGTTCATGAAGAGTGATTTTTGTCTTGATTTTCTTCATATCTTCAACAATGTTGTACACTTTTACATTTTATTCCTCCTTATTTAGAGACTGATCATTCCCTTTTTGAGAGGTGAATTATTATGAGCTTTTGGATTGGGTGGAATGGTTTTTCTATTTGGAGGAGTAGAAGTTGTGAATGGATACCTATTCCTTAGGTTGTAACCACCTTTTTGAAATTTTTGGAAAGTATGGATCTCATCAGTGTTGTCCTATGGTATGTTATCATTTTCACTTGGGAAAGGAAACTCATGAGTCTTAAAGAACATAGTAGTGATTGAAGTGCTAGAGTCCTAGTAGAATATTGGTGTTTTAAGAATAAAATCTTGTCTCACTAAATCTCTTTGAAATATATCAAAAGCTACAAAGAATTCAACACAATCATGTTCACCATGCTGGGAAGTATTCTGGATTCCGAACTAGTTGGGTAAGGCCATCTCCACTATATTGATCTCTAGGGGCTTGATGGATTGCTCTATATTATTTTTAGGCATATTAAATGGTTTATTATACGTATAAAACCTATATTTTTTATTTTAATCTGGGCCATTTGTGTTTCCTATTATTCTTTGCATGTGAAAGAATTCATTTCTTAACTTCTAAACCATATTTTATATGGCATCTAGATCTACCTTAGTAGAGTTAGTTCCCTAAGAAATGATAGTATAGGATGTATCTAGATGTTGATTCTACTAGTAACCGTTTCCTCATGCATGGTTGTTTAAAAAAATATAATTTGGATGTGCCATTTATGTCAAAGGAGGCAATGTTTATAGTCAATTTTGATTAAATGTAGGGGCATTCTACTTCACATGTGGAATTGGATTCAAAGCTAGGAGACCATTTTTGACACTAGGTGTGCTAGACACCTAATGAATAAGTTTTCTATCAATTTTTATGGCCTCTTCATAGGCTAATGCCAAAGTGTTGATAACATTATCCCTTCACAAAAAGACTATAGTAATTAGATCTAGAGCATTTTTATACATTTCTAATGCTAATACTTCATCTAGTTTATATGCCAGGCTCAATTAGGTGTACATCTTCTAAAATATTATACTGAAGGCTCAGATTAGTTAATTGGGATCCCTCATCATGATAGTAAAGTGTTGGTGTATCAAATTAGAGTTAGTAACTTACCCAAACTATGAAATAAAAGTAGCTTGACACATGTCATAAGAAGTAATGGAATTATCTTACAGATTAAGGTACCAATAATAAGTAGCATCGATTAACATAAAAGGAAATTTTTTGCATGAAACATATTCATTAATAACATTCATTAATCTTAAAGAAACTTTGAAAGACTTAATGTGTTCTTTTATCATTCTTCCTCCTGAAGGAGAGGATAGTAGATACTTTTTAAGATTCCTGGGTAGGTCATGCACATCCCATGAGATGGTAATAGTGGATCCAACAAACCAAGGTGGTTGATCCCTGGGATGATTAATAGGGGGAGTGTTATTTACTATGGAAGGTGTTCTAGATATGTTATTAACAAGGGTAGTTGGTACAAATCTATGCCTTCTATGATTTCACAAGGGTGAGATTAGAAGACTAGTTTAAAAACTAGATATAGCCACTCTCCTAGGTGACTCTAGTGTAAATCAATGTATAAACTAACCTATTTTATTATATAGGCTCAATGCCATCCTTATATCAATAAAAAGAGTGTTGATGTTATTTTTATGCACACAAATTTTTAACAAGGTAGTCTCTAACATTTTAGGATCTCAACAGAGGTAAAATCCACTCTAGGGCATGAGTTACAGGTATGAGATTTCAAAAATTAGGTGATGGAATAGTGGGTAGGGAATGTAGATTATTAACCAATATTATGTATGAATGGATGGTTACTAAAATAAAGTGAAAAATTAGGTGAGTTAGTGGCTAGATGGTTGCCAATATAGAATGCATAGATATTAGTAATAAACTAAAAAAAAGAGGGAAGGGTAGAGGATAAAAGAAGGATTCTTTGGTTTTAAGAATAAAATTTCTAGATGGATTCTAAGTGGACAAGTGCTTTTAAAACCAATGACTATTTCTAGCAGCAACTATACACACACAAATAAATATGGTCAAGCAGTCTAGGATAGTTTGATATAGGAAACTTAGGGATCTCAATCAAAGGTTGTTCCTTTTGGAGTAGCTATTGCACACCCTTACTCAAGAGATTATGAATCAAACCAATGAGGTATTTGAGATAGTTTTTGCACATACATAGAATAATATATCATTGAAATCACCTCTACACACTCAAAAACATGAAATTATCAACTTAATTGAAAATGATCAATATAATTTCTAATTATTCAATATTTTTTGCACATCTAAAAATATCATATTAATAATAAGGAAGAATTCCCTACATATTTTTCAAACTAATAATTATTGAATCATACAACCAAAAATATTAAACCTAATTACACATAACTTGGAGAGAAAATGCACAAACACATTCATTGACAATCAAAAATTGATTATACTTTTGTATTGAAATTTTCCAATCCTTTGAAATTGTGGGATACATATGTTTAAATAGACTTAGGGAAGGGTCACGTAATCCTCCAAGCACATGAAAAAAATGTGATTACATGGCGTAGTTAGAACCTCAATTCTATCTATAGTTTTAAACTTGTATGTAATGTATACATAAAGTTAACTTATATTTATCAAAAATTAAAGTTATCCTTTACAATATCATGCAACATGTGCATGTTTAAATAAAATTAGGCAATTTTACATTAATTTATAGATAATTATACTATGATTACAAAAATCACATTGTTGTATTGAATTAAATTGCATAAAACTAGCCCCTTCAACTAAGGCTGAGTAGATGTCTACATGGATGTGTTAACTTTTGTAGGAGTTGTCACTATTTGTATTGGCATTAAACTGGATGTTACAACCTCAGTCTTCTTCTTCATATCTATCTTGAGATAACATTTGTATACCACATCATGTTATTACTTGATTATATCTAAGTTTAAGTAATGAGGGTCTATGTACCCTGTTAACTTAATATAAGAGTTTTTCATGCTTGGCTTCATATTTTGGAATTTGATCTTAAAAATTTAAACTTTAGGTACCTTATTTCTCAAAAAACTCAAATCAGCTTCAATATCCTCTAGGGTTAACCCTTGTAGGCTCTACTTGAATTTCTTAGATGCTTCTTGAATGAATTGGTCAAAATTAATTCTGCTAATTAGCTTGCTTATATTATTCCTTGCCTTAGATAATTTCAAATTTTCCAAAATCTAAAAGATGAGAGTTTCATACTCTTGGTATTTGGGCATCGCTACCCCTGCTATGGTAACCCACTCTCTAGCTTCTTGCATTATAATGACCACCAAATTGAGGGCATTTGATTCCTCTAATGGTGTCATTAAGTCTAGATGGTTGTATGCCTGATTAGTAGTGTATAAAATTAATAATTTTAGTTTATTCTCATCTTACTTTAAATAGTTAAACAATTTTTGTGTATGAGCTATATGGGGGCCCAATTTAGCCCTTATTACCTCAATTTACTCAAGAGCATTATAACATTTTGATGCATCTTCCTAAACTTCAATCTCAATTCTTGCTAGAATATGAACTATTTTTTTCTTCTCGTTAATTTGCTCTAGTTCCTACTCCAAGTCTTGCCTTTCCATATCAGCCCCTCATGTAATGCTATCATAGAATATTTGTGGGTTTATACCAAGGACCTATAATATTCTATGTAGGGGGACTATCCCAACTATTTGTTCTTTCTTTTAGATAAGGAATATACTTCTCACCTTTCCTCAAGAATGATCTCCCTCCCAGCTTCATCCTTTAATTTCCTCTTCTTAACTCTCTGGATACTCCCTGAGGGCTTATCAAACAAGGAGGTTATTGATGGTAGTTATGTAATTTTGAAATTAGGCTTTTGGGAAGCCTTTGATCTAAGATCTGCTACCCATGGTAGAATCACTAGCTGGGTAGGGTCTAATTATTACTTATCTTTAGTTATAGCCTCCACCTCAAGATATTTTATTGATTATTCTATGGCTCCTTTGAGAACTAGATTAGGAAGGGATGGACATATGATTTTATACCAATCTACTCATCCATATTATGGGATTGGATAGACTATATATATTAGTTTACCCCTTTTGGCCTTCCTTGAGGACATGTTAGTAGTCTCTCGGGATGAACTAGTGGAAAGTATTGTCAAATTAATTTGTTTGAAAGAGACATGGAGTTGGGAGTTGGCCAATGTTGTTTCAATTTTCTTAGTGGCCTTTTGCTTTTTCATGATTAAAGCTATAAATGTCCTAAAGGGAATATCAATAGTGGTGGCAATAATGGATGTGGCTAGAACTATGGGGGAAAATGAAACAATAGTGGTAGAAGAAATATCTTCTACCTTGGGAGCAAGCAAAGATATTTTCAAGATGGTAATGGAGGAAATTGAATAATCAGTGGTGGAGGTGACATCCTTGAATTTAGGAGTGAGTAAGGGGGTATTCAAAATATCACTAATAGGAATCAAACTAAAAATGAGAATAAATGAGGAAACATGGGAAGAAGGGTCTAAAGGCTAAGCCTTCTTACCTAATTTATCATTGTTGCTTAGTGTTTCCATTTGTTGACTATAAGGCTTAATGCCTATCTTCTTTTTAGTTCTTCCCTTTCATCTATTTCTTGATCTACCTCTGATTGTTATTAGGGAACCAAAGGTATACCCTACGTTTGATCCATCATCATATTTATTATTAGGGGAGGAGCCTTTCTATTCCTTTTATAACAAATATTAGCCTTCATATCTAAGGAAGAGCCCTGATAAATTGATGTAGTATCTACCTTTGTAGATACCCCTTGTAATGTAAACTCTTGAAATTATGGTGTAGCTATAGGTGTTTTCAATGGTAATGTAGATCATAATAAGAACCCCCATTATAAATTTCATAATGTGTGTGGGAAAATTTCCTTTTGGAACCATAGTTTACTTAGGGAGAAGCCATGTGATGATAAATTTGTTCATTAAATTTTGTGTGTTCCATGTTACCAACCTATGTTTAACAAATATTACATCTAGAATTGGTAGAGATACGTACCTTTAGAAATAATCACCAATGATGTAGGCCATGACCATATTGTGATCCATATGGTGCAATAAGGAATCCTAAGTAATCTTCCCAGTAAGAACAAGTACCTTAGTAGGTTGATGTAGTGCATAACCTCAAGCTTGGCCACCATGAAGTGCAGTCTTTGTCTCTTAAGAGTAAGTCTGCAACTAATTGTGACTACATGGGTGATATATTTTCTTCATGTGAAAATGCATAGATAAAATCAATGGCATCCTATAATTTTGAGTAGTTAGCATACCTATTGTTAAATATTGATGCATTGAATACCATGTCAATAAAATATATAGAATCCTTGATGGAGAATGGGGATGGTGGTTGTGTTCCTCTAAAGCTCTTGGATGATGATGCCATTGCAATTATCTAGTGTGATAAAAGTATGTTTATGTGTACTATGAAAACTCTTTTTCAATGGTGGCTTAATTGCAATGGATTATAAAGTAGCTAGGGATTTATTCATAGAGTAGAAATTGAATTCAAATTCACTTATGAGTAATGAATAAATCAATAAATTCACATCATAAATATAACTTTTTATATTCAATTTTGGTCCATACACTTTTAATGTCCAACATTCATATATTTTGATTTACTTGAATAACTCAAATCTCATTATCTTAGTTGGCATGTTACATTTTTTGTCAAATGCCGAGATGTAGTTCCACTTTATTGGCTAAGTGTAGGAAGCTCTTGGTAGTTGACAATTTAGTGTTAGGACCAAGCCAACAATTCTTACAAACTAAAGAATACATTGATATATGTACATCATATATATAGAGCTTTTTGTATTAAATTATAGTTCATGCACTTTTAATTTCCAACATTCACATATTTTGATTTACCTGAATAACTCAAATCTCATTAGCTTAGTTGACAGGTTACATTCTTTTGGCAAGTATTGAGAAGTAGTTATACTTTGTTGGCTAAGTGTAGTGGGATCTCGATAGTTGATAGTTGGGTGTTAGGTTTAGTGTTGGGACCAGGCCAAAAATTCTTAAAAACCAAAGGCCTTGAACAAAAATCCCTAATAAAATTCACAAAGACAAAATCCCTTAAAATAATGTTTGGATAAAATGTTTGATCAAAAGATCAAAACAAAACCTTCAAACGAAACCTAAAAGTTGATGATGACTATTTTAGACAAATTATCTAATGAAAAGTTTCAAATAAAAGTTTCAATACATAAATTATGAATAATATATCTAAATAAATACCAAGTCCTTTGGGATAATCATTTAAACAAAATGTTTGAACAAAATTCCAACTGTATAAATTCTACTAAAGATAGTTCTGAACAAACCACTGAATAAAATAAAACCCAAACATAAGTCATGGAAAAAAAACCAATGACCAAATACTAAACAAAATATTATAAATAAAATTTATAATACAAAAATTATAAATAAAATGATGACTTATTAATCCTAAACATAAGTTTTGAATAACAAAGTTCCTGTAAAGAAAGCTAGAGCAAAATGTTTGAAAACCAAATCCTGAATATTTTTTTTGAATAAAATTAAGTCCCAAAACTTGCATGGTATAAAATATCTCAAAATTTATTAATAATTTAATCCAAACAAATGTATAATACCATTTTTTGTAATTCCAATTTTAAATATTAACGAGCAACTTGATAAAACTTGAATAAAACAAAAGGACACAACTCAACACATAGGGTCAAATAAAAAAAAGGTGGGTCCCCATTTATTATTAAATAAAAGGGGAATTTTTGGAAAAATAATACCCTTACCCATATACCATGAATACCTTAGGCTCTCATGCAAAGTTTTGATGAGCTAATGAGCACAAAAAAATCCTTCTCAAGTTGAGAACCCTTCATTTTAAGCACTCGAGGGACCTCAAAACAACTTTTCATGACTTATCATTCAAACTATGACCTAACACTATATGAAAAAACTTAAATAAACATACCTCACCTCTAAAAATGATTATATAATCTCAACCACCTTGAAATATGATCATGACTCCTCAATACGCCACACTCTCTCTTTGCTCTCTTAGACCTTGACCTAAAAACCACATTAGGACTTAAAACTAACATTCACGCCTCTTTTCATGGACTATACACCACTATCACATATTAAAACAACCTCTCATTCCTCTGTGCATCCATATTACCAAGTCACCATACTCATACCTTCTCACAAGGACTTTACATACCATGACTAGTGCCATAACTAAGCTACTTAGCACTTGAAACTTGACAACTAACATTAAAAACACTTTTGAAAGTATATACACTTTAATTATATGATAAAATAGTTAAAAACAACTTATCACAAGATTGTGCTTGATTAATTCACTAAAATTCACTATGCACACCTTCTCACAAGGTCTAGACTAGGCTTCTCAATACACCTTGTAATCAAGAATTAGTACTCAAACATGCTTACCTCAATGATATCAAACAAGAAAATTCTTTAGAGAGCACTCTCACATTAATAAAATAATATATTTTTGATTCAATATTATCTCATTACCTCATGTAGACTAGAGCCTCATAACCATGCTTCAATGCTCACTTGACCATCATACCTCTTTGTGATAATTATGACTCACAAGATGCAAAAACAACCTTAGTGACATCAATGAAAATATTAGTGACATCAATGATATTTAAAAACTTAACTTATCACATACCTCAATTATCACTAACCACACAACTTCAAAATGTGTACCCTTTTGACATCAATGACAATAACATGCCAACAAACTCCCCCTTTATCATTAATGGCAAAACATTCTTCAAATCACTCACATCTCCCCAAATCTGGTCAATCTCCCTTCTTGAAATTTCTCCCCCTTTGACATTAATGACAAATGGTCATACACAATACAAGCTATGAAACCACTCATTCTCCCTCTTTGAAAACTACTCTCAAAAACTACAAAAGAACTTAGAGCTACCAAGTTCCCCCTTAGACCAAACATAGTCTTCAAATGAACTCTAAACCTCAATATTACTTACCAAGCTACCAAACTCTTGATATCAAATGAAGAAATAGTAACTCCTCCTTTGTCTTCACAATTTGAGCTCACAAAAGTAATCAAAATAATTATCAAACCATAAATAACTTAAGTCATGCTCAACTACCAAATACTAGAAACATAGAACAACTTTGCTTACCTCTTTTATACTTATCAATAACTACACTTGGAGTTTATGAACAACCTAAATAGCTCCACTTCAAACCAAGTATCCATCATGCTTATGCTAATTGAAGAGTGTCTCCATGAAGCCTAAAGGATTTTCCCCTTTCCATTGAGTAATAAAATAACACAAACTCAAGAGATTCCTAGATCACCATGTTATCATAAGACTAAATATCCTTTATGATCCTTTTAGGCTTGATTGACACCTTAGGCTTAACCTCTTCATCAATAATTTGATCAATAATATGAGATGACAATATACATTCCTAACTTGATTTCACATTTGAATTATTCTCTACCATAGAAAACCATCCACTTGGGATTGTAGATTGATCATGACTCACTTTTATTGTCTTTGGTTTCCACATGTTCATTTTGCCTTCTCTTTTGCACTCTAGGGGATTCAAAACTATTTTTTTGACTTGACGGCCTTCTAACTCTATTATGATATAATATTGAAATGTGTCCCACATTATGATAATTGTATCCAATAACCTCATTCATACCTCTTGACTAATGATTCCTTTCATAATCTCATGCATATTCATTTTTAGAGGATCTTATACACTCTTTTTCTCTATGACCAAACTGATTGCATGCAAAATAGTAACCATTAAATGAATTATCACACCTCATAGGATTAAGTTATCTATTTGGTCTCTTCATGTTTACCTTCTCATATTCATTATCCTTCTCCTTGACTTGAGCTACCTCCTTTTGGTTTTATTTAAAACCAAGACTTATCTTATCATTTTAAGACTTTTGACTACTCAAAATATCATTTAGAGCCTCAATGCTCTTTTCAAACTTCTCATAGGTCTTCACCTTGCTATTTTATTGATCCAATTATGAATTTAAGGACTCTATTTCTAATTCATACCTAGTGTATTCTTCTTCTTTGGCCTTTAGGCTAGTAGTGACTATCTCCATCTGAGTTTCAACCTATTGATTATCTCATCATGCTCTTTAGATGCATTACTCTGTCTCTCTTCAAACAAACCAATATGCTCTTCATAGTACTTAAGTAATGATCTTATTTTGTGATTATTCCTTATTTTTAAATTTAAATCCTTTGGAGCACTAACCAATTCTACCTCAAGGTTCACCTCAGCCTCTTTTTCATTTTATTCTTCATCATCCATAATGCCTTTCCCTTTTGATCAATCCTCATGGTCTTTTTTATAGCCATGAATAAGGTTTCATTTTTGTCATGTTCATGCCCATTAATATCATCATCACTATCAGATATACTTGTGTCACTTACATTAGATGAGTTATTATCTTCTTTGGTATATAAATTTCGTTTGTTCTTGAATGACCCTTTCCTACCTTCATACTTCTTGAAGTCTTTCTTGCTTTTATTGGGCTTGTATACCTTATCATCACCATGATATTCATCATGTTTTTCATTATGATAAATCTTATCCTTTTTAAGATACTTAGATGAAAAGTGACCAATCTTACCATAGTTGAAACATTTGAAAGACAACTTACACTTCTACTTACCAGATCCAAACCTAAATTTCCTAACAAAGATGGCTATCAATTCATCATCATCAATATATGAACATACCTCATCCTTGACCTTATTATATTTTGAATTATTTTTATCTTTGAGTGTTTCTTATTCTTGGGATGTCTTCCTTAATTTTTTCTCATCTCATAGTTAATCAATATGTTATGAAGCCCATACATCTGAAGTGTGTCCAGATCTTGCATTTATTCTACTATAGACACCTTTGAATCAAATTTAGAAATTAGAGATCTCAATATATTTTATATAATTATATATTATTTCACTTCTTATTTAATACATTTTATGACATTGACAACTTCATCAAACCTTACCATGTAGGATCAAATGCTCTTATCTTCCTTCATACTCAGACTATTAAACTACCTTCTGTGAGTCTGTAATTTAGCCATCTTTATTGTTTACCATTTTTAACTACAATTCAAAATGATTCAAACCTTAAAGTCCAAAACATGATATATGGGTCTAGTATAATGTCATAATGTGTGTCATGGTTCATTTAAAGTGATTTAATGTGTTTCTAGCCTTGGTGATCCATATTAGTCCTTTTATCATTTTATGTCTTGTAAGGGTCATAAATGAGAGTGGTAAAATTTTTAAGGTGTTCAAGTGTTATAATATTCATTCCAATGACAAATATGTCAAATTAATTTTTAGGAATGTTAGGACTAATTGAAACTTGTAGGTTCTTAACTAAAAATCAATAAAACAAGTGAAAAGAGGGAGTTTTAAAGGTTGTATGGCTTATAGGAAAGAGTGGTATGTGAGAGAATAAAATTTAGTTACCCTTAAAATTATTTTATTCAATTTTCATGATTGATATACTTTTGAAGTTACACTAAAACCAATCTATCTCTCCATCACTCCACTAGGCAAGCAAAACTAGTCAACATGTCTTTTGATGGTACAATCAGTAGGACTTCCAAGTAAAATGCTCTAGGTGGTGGATAGTACACTTGGTATACTTAATTTTAATTTTTGGATTTTAAATAGTGGTTGACCATAATTTATGAACCATTCTTAACAAGTTGACTATCTTATTTTTCTATCTAGTCTACATACCCTACAGGTTTTGATTCTATATGAGCTTGTATATACAATCCAGCTGATGAAATGGATTTTAGAGGATGTGAAATTTTTTTTCACATATTTTCCATCTTTGGTTTCATGTTTAGTAGTATTTTGATGAGTTAAAACCTCTTATATTATAGGAGGAGTATGTTATTAAGGTTGCAGTCAGGTTTCACCAATTATAGAAGGTTTTTTCTATGTTTTGGTTTCAAAGAAATGCATGGTGTTGTGTTTCATGAATGTAATGTATTATTGACACACTATCCTTCAAATATTCCTCTCTAAGATTAGCATCATGAAGGTTGAATTTAGAATATGAGACACATCCAACTCTCTATTCATTTTCACTTATAGTCATGGTATGTAAAGTTCTAAGGACATTCATAGACGTATAATAGAAGGTTTCAAGGTGTTGGAAATATTCATATAACATGATACAATAAGCCAATCCATTCAAATCAAAAACTATAGATTATGATAGTCAGATCTCATAGATGCACATTCATATACCATGAATGAAATCCCATAGGAGATCAACCACATTAGAATAAAGACATCTAATATTGTTTGAATCATTTCAAGCTTATAAGAATCAATTTGAGGATTTTGAGAGATTATAAAACTTTTTGAGTGCTCACACATCATGCACATTGTTTATCTTTCTAATTACTACCTTATCTATAACTAAATGTACTATACATCTACAATTACCCTCAAGAGAAAATCACATTGAAATGAAGAATTTGAATTGGGTTGAGGTTTTCATGGTAAATAAAATCAATTTGAGATTTTATGGAGGGTCTAATACTAGTTGAAAATATATACAACATGCACATTGTTCATGTTTTTTCTTAACTACTTGTACATTGAAATGTCCACATTTAAAGGTGTGTGAACATATGTTGAGACCCTTATTGAGGTCTTAGGATGTTGGAAAGACTATGTTAGTCATGTTTGAAACATTCGATTAGTAGGTATATTTTAGATCCACTTAAAGAAAAGATAATTAAACTTTAGGGACAAGTTCCCTAAAAGCTCCAAAATAGAGCCCTCAGTAGTTTTGGTGATGCCATATAATAGTGTTGTAAGGATTATTGATGACTCCAAGTGTATCTATCTTATAGTCTTTATGAAGGGTTATAAACATAAAAAATAAGGGATTTTTTAATAAAGGAACATAATGTATGGAGGATTAAAGTTTAAAAATTTATTCACTACAACTTTTTAGTGATTTCTATAGGATTCGAACTTCTAAGTGACCTTCACATCACAAGGTGGTAATTTAAGAAAATATACCCATGGTGAGTGACTCCAATTGATTAATGGGCATAATAATGACTTAAATAAATTTTATGAGATATAAATTTAATGGTATTGATTCCCATCATCACCTACAAGTGTGCCTTACCTTTATACTGACTACTTATAGCCTGTATATAGGTGCTCACAAGTTCATAAAATGAACCTTGGAAGATATCAACCTACAAACACAAATTTTACATGATAATTTGATATAATACCTCCAAAGACACATTAAAACTTATGACATATTTTTTAAGGAGAAAAGGAAACCTAAATGATCCCTTTTTGCCTCAAAAGGGTCAACTACAATTGATTGTGTATACAATGACCTAAAAGTATGACTATTTCAAGTTGGCATAGTATGAACATGAACTGAATAGATCTAAATGTTTTTTAAATAGCCTTGATAACTCCAAAAACTTATTTATGAATCATATTAAAGTTAAAACCATGTAATTATATACTTACATGTGTCACTCCCTAAGCAAGACAACAAAGTCACAATTGACTATAACTGAGCATGTCAAGAAAACGTGAAGGCACCTTGAGTCAAAAATGAAACATAAATATTAAGCATGGTTATAGCTTCCTAATAATTTATTTTGACTTCTCATGATGTTCATTAAATGGAAACAAAGCATATAATGGCCGTAAAAAACAACCTATAGCCTATACTTGCAAAACATGTACATAGTCAGTGTCTTAGAAGTTTGTTTTGGGTTTTATGAGATTTGAAAGGGAAATTGATATGATAAAGACATGAAAATTTATATATAACATCATCATAACTTGGATAAACCCTTAATATTTTAATGTTTTCTAATCATACATGAGATATTCCCTTAATTTTTTTCTTGGATAGAGGGCACTCCCCAAGGGTGCAAATCTACAAGTTTTTAGAGAAAATGATGAGAGGGTGAGATAGAGGTTTATGGGACCTTGAAATAATATTTTTAAATATAATTTATACATTAAAAAGCATTTATAAGTCTCTAAATGGGTTATAAATATGTCAGGGTGGTCTAAACACTTAAGTATGTAGGCTGAGTCTACTAGGCCTTGTCTAGGCCTAAAGCCCTAGAGGGGTATGACTTAATTTATAAAGATAGAAGAACATTAAAAAGCATTATAATATATACATGGGGATTAATAATTTGTTTTAAATATTTTTGGATTCATATAAAACCATAATAAATCCATTTCTTGGCTCAGATGAACTCAAGCTTATGTAGAATGAAGAGAAGAAACTTGAGAGGCTAACTTAAAATGCTCACCCCTACATAGATGATTATCATGGGGTTATAAGGAGTTGGGAGATGATGAAGAAGTTTTTAAAAAAATAATTTATCTAAAATAAATAAATAAATAAATGTCATATGTTTATGGACAAACCTTAAGGGTCAAAAGTACTCAAAACCCTCCAAAACCCTTGTTAAGGACCAGATTGGGAAAAAAAAGAAGGAGATGAATTTATTTTGGATAAAATGGATTGGTAAATGATTATAAGTTTTATAGGACTCTCTATGGATCCTCCCCACCCATTTGGATTATACCCTAATTGTACAGACATGGCATAAAATTGCTTTCTTTGAAAATATTTGGTGTTTTTCAGGTTCAAAGGAGAGTCAAAGGATGAATGTAATTTTGGGAGATAGGTTAGACTTGAGCTAACCCCTCATGTCAATTTAATGAATAAAAAAATATCATAAGTGCCTCTATAAGTGACTTCATCCTAGCCAATCTAAATTGGCATAGTGAACAATCAAATGAGAAGGTGAAAGCTCTAAGTGGGAGGCCTTTTAAATTCTATTTGAGTAATATAAGGCCATGAGGGTTCTTGAAAATTGTCATACACTACCTTTTATGGATTGGATTGGAAAACTAAAGACAAATTTGGTGTTAAATGTGAAGGATGAGTGAAAGAGGTATTATTTAGAATACAGGTAGTGATACCTCATGTTTAGAAGAATATTGATGACAAGAGATGAAACCAATGCATGTTGTGGCCTATTTATAAGCCATAAATCTTAGTTAAATAATCTAATTTTCCCCTAGTTTGTTGTGGGATTTTTTGAAAAGGCCAAATGATGAAGGTAGTTTTTTGAGCAAGTAAATGAGGAGTCCTATGCCATATTTTAGGAGTTTCATGCTTTCAAGGACATTTGTCCAAGTATAAATTGCATGGTATATTCCATATTCCTATCTTATACATGTGTATCTATTTTTATCAACTTGACACATGTCTTAGTGACTATTGAACTTCATTCGCTTCTCTCCTCTCTCAAATTCTATATATAGTAGCCATTTTGGCTCTCATAGACTAATACCACATATGGTATGGTGAATTAATAGTAGTTTGATGTCATATTTTTCCTTTGAATAATACAATAAATCTATTTTTGAGTTCATAAACATTTTTTTTGAGTGTGAAAAGTGATGAATGGTTGAGTCTTGTGATTCTATGCTTGTTTTTCTTTATCATTTCATGTCTTATGTAAGAAGTTCTCATTATAACATGTAATATATAGTTTATTTAGTGTATTAGGATCCCTTAAGTGTGTAAGTGTCCTTATATTCAAAAATATGATCTTTGGTCTACTTACCTTGAGTGGTCTCGTGCATATCACCTTTATATTGAAACACTTATGTTAGAACATCTTGGGACTTTGAGACTAGTTTGTAGATCTTGTTCATAGTGAGATAAAGTATGATAACATAGTGGATATCTGAAAGGTATATCACCCCCTATATTATATTTATTTAATGCATACTTCTATCCCTTTTCCCTCAAGCAATTAGTAGTATTGGGGACAAGCACTTCAAGACAAATTTAGGGAGCTAGCCCTTAAACTTAGAGGTCTACTTCTCCTATAGGTATCCCACATACTTAAAAGTATTCCAATGTTTCCAAAATATTATATTAGGCTTAAAAAACATCCCATAGAATGAAATATTTGGTGAAAACAATTTTGGCACATCTGGTGGGACTCATTGTCCTCAAAATAACTTGTCAAGGTGAATGTTGGTCTTGACAACATTAAATGAAAATTGGTGTACTAATTATCATTTAACGACTCCACTCAAGGTAAAATTTGGTTCAATGGCATTGTTTTTTCATAAATTTACTCTCATAATTTATGGTGCTTACTAGTTCATCATCTAGTAGAGTTCTCAATCCTATCAATCCACCTATTCAGCATGAACTTCCTCTTAAAGTTTAATACCATCATCTTAATATGAATTTTGAAGAGAAATAATATTTTTCTAGCCAAAAAAGTGAAGAGATTTAAGAAATTGAAGATATTGAAGAAAACATGGCTAGGAAACATACCTTTCCTACCTTTAATACTAAAAATCTAATTCATCTTCAGGCCTATGATGATATTCTTCCTAATGATACAATGATTATGCCTACATTCAATGGTGAAATTCATGTCACACCTAGTGAACACATCAAGGATATCTCAAAATTTTGTATTTTTCATAATGTTACCAAGGAGAATATCTCCATTATACTCCTTTCCATGTCCCTTAGAAGGAAATCACTTGATTGGTATAGGAATTTTCTTGATGGATACATCACATCATGGGATGACTTTAGAGTGTTGATAAATTCAAGGTTTGATGATGAAACTAACCATACTTATCTCATACGTTAGATCAATGTGATCAAAAGAGCTCCCAAAGAAATAATGTATGAATTTAATGAGAGGTTTCAAAAAACTTAGTATATATTACCTCCTCCCATGAGACCACCTACTAGTTTTGTCTTCCCTACATACTTGGAAGCCATTGGTACTAATATTATTATTATTATTCTTCAATCCATGGCTGGTTTCACTCTTTTTTAATCATATTAAATTTCCATTAGACTTGAGAATGGCCTCATTCAATCTGGAAAAATACCTCCTAAAGTGTATATGCCATTTTATCCCTAGTGTTCCTATTTCTGCCCCAAAAATTTCTAAAATTCATAATGCTAATGCCAATCCAAAAACTACTCCTAGGAAGGTAGAAAATAATGTTGATTAGAGATCAAGGTTTCTAGCCTTAGAAGAAAAAACTAGGTAAGCCAATAAGGAATAAGGTGCCTATCAAAATCCCTACCCTTACCAATAACAATATGGTCATAAGTATGGTAAAGGTAGAGGTCAAGGGAAACCTAATTTCAATAGGCTTGATAATGCATATAATCCTACTTCAACTTCCAATACAAGAGCAATGGTATCGATGCATAGTAATTTGGTACAAGGATAATATTAAAAATAAGGCAAATTTATGGATTTAAATTAGGGTGGATATCAATATATAGTTTCTCAAGAAGGATTCACTCCTCTTATATCAATTCAAGATGAAGTCATGATGTAAAAAAGTTAAGGTGGATAGCTTAAAAGAGAGATCTTCACCAACTTCTTAGTTGAGGACACTTTCATGCTCAATCAAGGAAATTATATTGAAAACAACATTAGGTCTAAGAGAAAGGATTTAGGAGGTAATAATATTATGCCTATAAGATCATCCAATCATCCTAAAAGGCAATAAGGCATGAATTCAAGCATGTCAGTCCCAAACAATCCTACACATCCTTCAAATGAGAATGTTGGAAAGATTATTTAAAGCACTCCAACTCCTCAAGTTAAAAAAAATTCCTTACCTCCAAGGTCCCAATAAAAATTAGGTATGTATACTCTAAATATTTTGGACTCATTAAAGAATACCAAGACATCCATTCCCTTTGGGATGTCCTTCATATGCCTTGCCAAAAAGAACTATTACAAAATCAGTTATCCACTATTTCTACTTGTCCTTTACCTTTAATTCAAATTCATGGTCATGTAGCTCTTAAAAATTACCTTAAAAAAATTGTGTAACCATTTACTAAATCTGAGAAACCACCACCATTTTACCTCACTCTCATTATGGGTGATAATCTAGCCCATAATTGCATAGTTGATAGTGGTGCTTCTGCATCAGTCATGCCCAAAGTTGTAGCTGATAAGTTGGGCCCAAAATATGAACCCTATAGTAAAGGATGTTATAGGTATAATCACTGAGGGGGGGGACCAGTGATCCCAAATATTTTAATTTCAATTTCATCCCTTTCAAACTATTAAATAATCAACATATATTAACTTGATCAAGCAACATTAATAAGAGAACTCATTCATTCAATACATACATAAGATCAAATACATAACATAGTTCCCATGGGAAACCCTCATGGGGAATAAACCCACTCTAAATCATAAAAAATATTGACTACCATCCTATAATAAATTACAAATAAGATACTAATCAACTCCTTTATATTAACAAACCTTGCTCATATCCTCCTGACCAAAGGTATTTAGTGAAATTATTGTTTCACAAGGAAAAACTACCCCTAATGAAGACCAAGTCCTTTAGGCCCTCATTTTAACACCTCCACCTTATAAATTATGTATTTAACACCTAAATATGGATCTATGTTTATCTAACACCTACACAAACTTCTTCTCTATCTCAAATAGGCCTCATATGCACACTCAAACCTCTTTTCATATCCTCAATATGCAAGAGCAATTTTTGAAATAAAAAATATTACCTATGGGTCATACACATAGTAATAAATCTAATTTTATTATAAAATCATCCAACTAGGCAATCTACCTCTCTTTCACTTCACAACTCTCACATTCACCTTGCATAAGTCTCTCTCACAAGTATTCCACATGCCTAGAAATGATCACATTTGGTTTCACTATATATAGAGAATTCATGAATTATTAGGTCCAAAATATTTCCTTATCAACCAAAAAATATTCCTTCACCCTTAAGGCATCTCAAATGGGTCACATTTAAGCACAACAAACTTTCAAATATGCCTAAGTCAATTTTAGGTCCTATTGATACCCATTCATCTCTTTGACACTTCTCCAAGTAAATAAAGAACATAGGAAAATTTTAAAAAAGAATTGACACATTATAAATGATATATAATTCCTCTTTAAGTGATAACAACCATTAAATTACCCTTTACCTTAAGCATAAATAGCTCAAACACTTCTCTATACACATAGTTATTATTATTGAAAACATAGTCAACTTCAAAACCTTTATTTATACTATATATGATTAGTAAAACCTTAATAATAAATAAATATTCTCCTAATGGAGTATAAAATAATCAAAAATAAATAATTCATCATGAGATATCGAAACAACATCAAAATGAGCTCAATTACCCTTCTTGAGTTACTTGCAGAATATGCATGAATACATAGTCAAATTTGGAGCTCAATAACTTTATTTATACACACTTCCAAATCTTTAAATACATATTTATAGATGTACTAGTTTGTTCCTTTGTTAAAATTCAGATATTCAAATGTAAGCAGTCATAGATAAACATCTGATAGTTGACCTCATTTTATGCAATCTGGAAACTTTGACTTAATGCACTCCATCAATTTATGTGGATCAATCAAGTCTTTAACTAGTAATGGTAACCTTTATATATAGCTCATAACTCCCAAAATAATGATACTTGGCACCCTCACATTCATTATAAGAACTTATAATGTTAACAATTGAGCACTTGTCCTCATCTAGCTGATTCTTGAGTCCTTGGAACAAACACTCTCCATTGATCCTTTTGTAAGGAGCTTGATCTTTACCTTTGTTAACCAACAAACACTTTGACTTATTTAACATAATGTGCATCATAGATATTTATTTTATGACTGACCACAAGATATTATATCTTTATTTGGTCCTAATCTTTATCTTTGTGCAAAATAGACTAAGTATGGGGACCATTGAAATACGCTTGGAAGGCCAACTTTGCACAGTCATAACTTTTATCTTGCTCACTTGTGTGTTCTCAAATTTGGACCATATGATTCCCTCACATTGGAGAATACAAAAATATAATAAAAAACTATTGGTACCCTTACACATGTGATATATAATGACAAAAATTCTTACTTAGATTTATCTACCATAACGCCAACTATGTCAAAGACTTGTTTGGAAGGCTAACTTTGAATATGTATATATTTTTCCATGCCTCAGTACCTGACCTAAAAGTTATTACAAACAGAGTAGGATAAAAATTAAACAAACCCATATGATCATATTATTATGAAATTTACACACATTTTAGATATTTTACCATCAAAATGCTTACTCAACTCTTCTTTCCATATTGCAAATTTAGCTAAGTATGAGAAAACACTATCAAAATACTTGGGATCCCAACTTTGTACTTACATATATTTTGTTCCATTTAGGCGTATGTCATAAAATTTAGTGCATAATAATTAGGTATAATAATAAACAAGCCCATGTGACCATTTCCTCTTGAAACCTCCATGTGTGTGAATGTTGACATCAACATACTTAGTTCTATTTGAACATAGAAAACATTGTCAAAATGCTTGAGAGCCTAACTTTGTACCCACATATATTTGAATATGATTAGGTTCATGACATAAGAATTAGTGTATATTAACTAGGTAATAATATTATAAAAACCATATTACCAACTCCCCTTGACTCATCTACATGTGGCAATGGTAATGTCATCAACCTGCCTGCTCAGATTTTTTACCATTGGACCCAAAATGTTTAGATGAGAACAATGATGAACCAGCTGAATTATACTCATTCATATAAGAATTTAAAGCTTAAAAAACATTTTAGAGACCTATTTCACATGCTTAATACTCCATACTCATCCTTAAACATCTCTAATCAATCCAAAATTGAAGATCAACCAAGCCAACTTCAAGCATACTAGGATAAACACATTTCACAATGTGTCATTGTCATTTAAGCTATAAAATAACTTCATCCACTCACCACAACACCTCCATGACATCATTGAAAAATCTCCAAAAAATTAGTGCTTTAGTTAGATGGTACACCTACCAAGACAATAGGGTTAATAAAAAACTTGAAGGTTTTCCTCCATGATTGTCCTAGTTTTCCCATCTTTCAAGACATTGTTGACCTTCCTACTCATTTTTCAATATACATTTCAAGAGATTTTAAAGCTAACATATAAGGATATCTCTTATATGATTGGTACTTCTTATATTTCAAGACAAATATATGGAGCAAAAGTAACAATAATAACTCAACCTCTTGCAAGGTTTCACATTGAGCCCCATGTTAAAACAAGTTCAAATTTGAATTATGTAATCCATGAAGAAAAGGATTATATTGTGGATGATGGTACTTATTCCTAGATTGAAGGCATTTTTAATTTGTTTCTTTATTTTTATGATACTAATACATATGATCATTTTCCTTATGCTTTCATGGAGGAAATGAATTTAGGATTGTATTATCTACATTAAGAAGGAATACCAACACCCTTACTTTCCAAAGAAGGGGAGATGAAGAAATGTGGAAAATAGTTTTTGATGAATCAAGAATAATATTGGTGAATTATCTAGTGTTATGTTGGCCTCCAAATATAAAAAATAGTGCTATGATTCATATAGATTCCATTTCAATTGAAATTGCTATGTGATTGAGTATGAAGGTTTAAATCATGGCCTTAAATGGGTAAGGAGAAAAAGAATCAAGAATTTGCCAGTATATGGAGATATTGAATTGGTTATGCATCAAGTTAGGAATATGGTTACTTCCAAGAACCCTTTTATCAAGTCATATAATCATAGGTTATAGGATTTTATTGAATACTTCAATGCATTCAACATACAATTAGTCTTAATGGAGCAAAATAATCATGTTGATAAACTAGCTTCTATAGGATCAGAATTTGATACACCAAATACCATAAAAGAGGAGGGGAAACAATCTCACATCAAAATCATTGTCATACCTTACATACTTAATAATTAGGTGTCTTTTCAAGTGTTTTATATTGATAAACACATTACATAGTTGTAAAATGAAGCTAAGTTCTCCTCAAGAAATCAAAAGGGATTCTAAGAGTAGTTTAAAGATCAGATTGTGAAACTAGGAACAAACAAGATAACTAAGGTATTGTTGACCTTATAAAATATATTTAATTAATATTATCAAAGGATGAAATAAAATTTGATTATGTCTACAAAATAGGAGAACTATGAAAGGGTCTTAATCTTCAAGGATAAAATCCTCAAACTAGGCAAGGTATGTTCTACATTAGAGAAGAAAGCATTCATTGATTTATGTTGAGAGTTTCATGACGTCTTTGCTTGGGAGTATAAAGACCTAAAATGATTTGATCCTATCCTAACACACCATACTATTAAATTTAAACTGGTTAGGAAAAAATAAAGGCCCATCAGCCATAAGGTTGAACAACTCATGAGGTTAGAGTTTACCAGACTACTTGAATCTAAAATAATCTTTCCTATCAAACGTTCAACATGGGTAACTAACCTTGTACATATTATAAATAATAATGGGTAGATAATAATTTTTATGGAATTTAGATATATTAATAGAGTGTCACTCAAAGATAACTATCATTTACCCTCAATGGAGCATATTTTACAAAAAAAATTAGGTTCTCAACATTTCTCTCCTAGATGGATATCCTAGTTATAATCACATACTAGTGAATGAGTATGATTAGTTTAAGATAACATTCACTATAATATGGTTAACTTTTGATTATAGGAAGATGCCCTTTGGTTTTTTAAATTTCAGTACCACCTTTTAAAGAGAAATGGACATGGACTTTAGAGGTTTAGTCAATGAAACATTTTTGATTTATATAGATGATATAATAGTGTTATCTAAGGGTGATAATGAACATATGAAACACCTAAGTAATGTTTTTTAAATATTTAGGTAGTATGGAGTATCTCTCAACACCCAAAAATGTATCTTTATTGTCCATGAAGGTAAGCTCTTAGGACATATTATTTTTAAATATGGTTTAACTATTGATCTTGAAAGGATAGATGTTATTCTAAGCCTATCATTTCCCTTGCATAAGAAAGGTATCCAAATCTTCTTAGGAAAGATAAATTTTGTAAGGAGGTTTATAATTGGTTTTGCATCTTTGGTGAAACCTATCACAACCATTTTTAAGAACTAAATATTCTCTTAGACTAGGGAAGGTAAGAATAGTTTTGAGACCATTAATAAAGTAATTACACAAGATCGTACTCTTGTGAACCCTAATTTTTCTAAATACTTCATGTTGAATTAATTTGATAATGTTGATACTATATCAGTTATGCTAATGCAAAATAATTATGAATATGTGGAATAACCAATTATATTCTTTAGTCAAAGTTTGGAAGATTATGAAGTCAAGTACACATTTGTGGAGAAAAAAGTTGCTATTATAAGAGGACTAAAAATGATTAGGCATATGGTTTAAAATAATAGGATTCATGTTACAGTCTCTCATCCTAGTACCAAATATTTTCTTTTGAGCAAGGACCTTAGTGAAAAGAGGGTAGGTTAGATTACTAAGGTAATGTAATATGATGTTGATATAAAAGTGATAAATTTGATAAGGGGAAAGGCCTTTGTGAACATCTAGCTTCATATCTCTATGAGTCAAAATTAGAAGCTTTAATCAATTATGATTGCTCCCAACCAGCTGGTTCCTCACCAATACAAAATTAGACACAAGATGTTATTAGATTCCTTCAAAGTGGTGAGTATCCTAATGGTATGAGTAGATCCCAAAGGATCTAATTTATATTGAAAATTATTCCTTATTTTTTTGTAAATGGTGTGATTTTTAGAAGAGACACTAATGGTGTGTTATTGAGATACATTGAAAATGATCAATTTGAAGTTTTGCATGAAAATTTCCATGATGGAACAACATGATGTCGTTTCTCCCTAAGAACTATAGCTACCAATATCATGAGGGTATGATATTATTATCCTAACTTCTTCAAGGAATTATATGCTTGGTTGAGAAGGTGTGTACAATGTGCTTTCTTTATAGGAAAATAGAATCTTGCAACTCTCCCTTTGAGGCCTATCCAAGTAGATCAACCTTTCATGCAATGGGGTATTAATTTCATTGGAATGATAAACCCCCCATCAAGTTTTGGTCACAAATGGGTACTCACAACAAATAACTGACTCACAAGGTGGGTGAAGGCAGTGGCATTGAAGGAAAATAATTATAATGCTATCTTAGAGTTCTATGAAAGTATTATAACAAGGTTTGGAACTCCTACTATCATTTAAAATAATGCACTTACTTTCAAGGGTTTTAGGATAGATGATTGGGAAAATAATAATGGCATGTACTTGAGAACTTCATATAACTATTACCCTCAAGGTAGTGGGTGGGTTGAATCCACTAACAAGAATCTAATAAAAATCATCAAGAAAACATCAGAGGATAATCAAAGGCCTTGGCATACTAAATTAAAGATAGCCTTATAGGTTGATTGAATAACCCAAAAGGGGTCAATATGGAATTATAATTTTGTTATTGTATATGTAAGGGAGGATAGGATATCTATATCTCAAGAGCTACCTACCTTGGATTTTTCGCATCAACTAGAGCTACTTGAGAACACTCCAATGGAGGTGAGTTTGACAAAACTAACGGAGTTGCAAGAGACTAGAGATAAGGCTCATCAAGCTATAAAACATCATAAAATAATAATGAAGAGGTATTTTGATAAGAAGGAAACTCCAATAACATTTAAATAAGGTGACATAGTGTTGAAATGGGATGAAGATAAATAAAAACTAGGGAGATACCAAATTTGAAACCTTATGGAGTGGACCATATGTCATCATCAAGTACAAACAAAGAAAATCTTTCAAATTAATAAGGATTAATAGAGAGAAGATTCCTATCCTTATGAATGGGATACATTTAAAACATTTGTATTTAGTAAATGAATGTTATTCTTGTAAATATTAGGTTAGGTGTGTGTTTTATTTCAATTATGTGTGTTGTGTTCCATAAGTGTTCTAGTTGAACACATGTGTGTTTATTTTGGGTGTGTCTTGTTTTGTCTATCTTTCCTTTGTGTTTGGTGTGGTGTCAAAGGAAAATTGTGTGTCAAAATAGTTATATGTGACTCAATGGCCCAATGGACAGGATTAGGCTTATGGTCTTGGCATAGAAAACATACCACCCTTGGGAAATCACTAAGAATGTTGACCATTTTTGACCAAAAGTCAAAATTAGTCAACCCCCTATAATAAAAAACTTGATATAGGGGTATAGTATAATGTTTTAGATTATGGAAAAAGCAGGTTTTGAAGGGGCCCCGAAACCCTAGTACAAGGAAAGAAAGAAAGATCATCCAAAGCCACAGGCAAAGCCTAAAAAACTACAATAAGGAAGTAGCAAAAATAGGTTTTTAATGGACCTGAAACCACCAGAAAGACTACCAGTCAAAACCCAAATTTAACAAAGATCTGGTTACACCAAAGGCAAAGGATTATAAAAAGAAAACAAAGAACAGGACCAATTTCATAACCAACAAGAGGAACCAGATTATTCATCCAGTTCTAATATCATTTTCATAGTTTCTTTTCCTTTCATAATAGTATCCTGGGTAGTGGTTGCCGCCATCATGGCTCCTTTTTGTGTAACCTTCTTTCTTGAACTTTGTCTCATCCTTTTGCTAGGTCCCTCCAAGGCTTTGGTCTCCTCATTGGCTCTTTTTCCAATATTGACAGCAGCAACACAAATATTGGACGTAACTTCCTCCATTTTTTTATTTGTCCTTAATAAGTTCCTGAAGGTTATTCTCGTAGGCTTTGAGCTTGACTGGGATCTCTCTTATCTGATTTTCCATATTGTTAATTTTGTTCCATACAGCTTTCAGGGTATCTTCCATAGTTTCCACTTTCCTTTTGTGAGATCCATAATCTCCCTACACATCCAAGAATCAAATTGGGAAGATGGCTCTACTTTGTAATTAACCCAAGTCATTGGTGTGTGTGTTTCATCATTCTATTTTTTCCCTCTCCATTCCTCAGAATTTTTATTGGGACTGTTCCTGGCTTCTTCAAAGATATCCTCTCGACCCTTTTGTTCCCACTCTTTAATTCCAGTTTGAATTTCCATATCCATATCTTGATTATCACCTTAACCTGTAGTTTCCTTTTAGTTCTTTGAAGCTAGGTCCTCAACAAGGCCATCCTGGACAAATTCATCCTCTGACACTTTTTGATTTTCCTCCATATCTTCAGTTCTGTTTGCAGAATCCTCCTCTGTGTTGACATCATCTTTTTCATTCTTCTCAAGGCATTCTTCATCCTCATTAGAGTTTGTATCCCAAATTTTAGTTCCTTCTTCTTCCTCCAAGTTTTCCTCCCTGGGTTTTTCAATTCTCTCCTGTTCTGTATCTTCTTCTACATTCTGCTTTTTAGCACTAGGGAGCTTGATTTTGCCTTTCTCATTTACACTTTCACTCTTTCTATTCCTTGACTCCTTTTTTTCCCTTGTTTTGGGTGCTTTACCATTGCATTATTCTTGCAATAGCCTTTGATTATGTGATAGGGTGTTTCATGGTTCATTTTATGTGATTTAATGTTCTTTTAGCATTATTCATAATCCATATTAGTCCTTTTGTCATTTTATGTCCCTTAGGGGTCATAAATGGGTCATAACTAAGGGTGGTACATTTTTCAAGATTCCAAAGTGTTACAATATTCATTATATTCCAAATATTTTATATTAATTATCATTAATATTAGGACTAACTAAAACTTGTATGTTCCTAACTAAAAATCAAGAAAACAAGTGAAAAAGAGGGAGTTTTAAAGGTTGTAAAACTTATGTGGAAGTGTGGCACATGGGATAAGCTCATTAAATGAACCCTGATCTTACCTAACTCCATTTTAATTATTAATAATATTTTAAAGTGATAAAATTGGACCAAAACTATTATATCTCTCCATCACTCCAGTAGGCAAGCAAAACTACTCAGCATGTCTTTTGATGGTACAGCCAGTAGGAGGACTTCCAGGTAAAATTATCTTGGTGATGGATATTAAACTTGGTATAATTAATTTTCATTATTTTATTTTTAATATTGGTTTCCCATACTTTATAAACCATTTTTAACAAGTTGACTATCTTGTTTTGTTAGCTAATCCCCACACCATGCAAGGTTTTGTTTTGTATGACCTTATCTATACAATCCAGATAATGAAATGGATTTAAAATTATTTTAAATTAATTCTCACATGTTTTCCATATTTGGTTTCATGTTTGGTAGTGTTTTTATGAGTTCAAACCTCTTAGATTACAGGAGTATGCTAGTAAGGTTGCAGTCAAGTTTCACCAATTACATAAGGTTTAGTTCTCTATAATCGTTTAAAATAAATGTGTGGTGTCTTGTTTCATGAATATAATGTATTATTTACCCCATATCCTTATATTATTACTCTCCAAGATTAGCATCATGAAGGTTGTAGTCATAATATGAGACCAACCAACTCTCTGCTCATTTTCACTTACAATCATGGTATGTAAAGATTTGAGGACGTTCATGGAGGTATAATGGAAAGTTTCAAGGTTTTTTTAATTATATTATAAAATTATATAACAAATAAATCCATTCATATGATAAATTATGGACTGTGATAGTCAATTCTCATATATCCACATTCATACACCATGAATGAATGCCCACAAGAGATCAACCATGTTGGAATAAAGACACATGATCTTGTTTGAATAATTTCAAGGTTAGAAGAATACATTTGAGGATTTTGAGAGATTATAAAACTTATTGAGTTCTCACACACCATGCACATTTTTCATGTTTCTAATTATTACCTTATCTGCAACTAAATGTATTAACATCTACAGCTGCCCTCAGGAGATAATCACATTGAAAGGAAGAATTTGAATAGGGTTAAAGTGTTTCATGGTAAAGAACATCCATTTGAGATTTTATGGAGGCTACAATAATATTTTTAATCATATACAACATACATATTATTCATGTATTTTCTTAACTTCTTATACATTGAAAATTCCACTTATAGGTGACACTAATAAAAGTTTGAAAGTGTTATTCATAAGTGTGTGAACATATGTTGAGACCCATCTTGAGGTCTTATGATGTTGGAAATACTATGATAGTAATGTTTGAAAAATTTTATTAGTAGGAATATTTGAGATCCACTTCAAGAGAAGAGAATTGAAATTTATGGACAATTCCCTAAAAGCTCCAAAATAAAACCCTGGGCACTTTTGGTGATGCCATATAGTAGTGTTGTAAGGAGTCCTGATGAATCCAAGTAGATATATATTGTAGCCTTTATGAAGGGGTATAACCCTAAAAAATAGAGGGGATGTTTTATTAAAGGAACATAATGTATGGAGTCTTCAAAGTTACACATTTGTTCATTGTAGCTTTTCAGTGATTACTATGAGATTCAAACTTTCAAGTGATCTTCACATCCCAAGATGGAAATGTAAGAACATATCCCCATGGTGAGTAAATACATTGGATTAAAGGACACAATAATGACTCAAGGAACTTGGATTAGAGATAAATTATAGGGTATTTACTCCCATCATCACCTAAAAGTGTACCTTACCTTTAGACTGATTACTTACAGCCTTTATATGGGTGTTCACAAGCTCATAAAGTGAACTTTGGAAGATATCAACCTAAAGAAATAAATTTGACATGAGAAGTTGACATAATATCTAAAATTAGACCTTAAAATTTATGACATATGTTTCAAGGAGAAAATTCAAGCTACAAGATCCATTTTTACCTTAATAACGTCAACTATAGTTTATTGTGTATGCAGTGACCTAAAAGTATGACTATTTCAAGTTGGCATAGCATGAACATGAAATGAATAGATCTAAATTATTATAAAATATCCCTGATAACTATAATAAGTTATTTATTAATCATATTCAAGGTCTAACTATGCAAGTATATACCTACATGTGTCACTCCCTAAGCAAGACAACATAGTCACAGTTGATTATAACTGAGCATGTCAAGAAAAGGTGAAGGATCATAGAATTGGAGATTAAACATAACTATTAGGCATGGTTATCTATTCCTACAAAGTTATTTTTACTTCTCATGATTCTCATGTAATGGAAACAAAGCATATATGGGCCCTTAGAAATAACCTATAACCTATACTTGCAAAACTGCACACAATTAACATCTTAGAAGTTTATTTTGGGTTTTATGAGATTTGAAATGGAAATTGATATGATAAATCCATCAAAATTTGTATATAAAATAATCATAACATGGATAAACCCATCATATTTTTTGAAGGCAATAGGGGAGATGCCTTCTATTTTATCTCAGATAAAGGGCACTCCCCAAGGGTGCAAATCTGTAGGTTTTTAGAGAAAATGATGAGAGGGTGAGCTAGAGGTTGATGAGACATTTAAATAATATTTTTACATGAAACATCATGTATAAGTATACATAGGGGTTATAAACATGGTAGGGTGGTCTAAACCCATAAGTATGTAGGCTGAGCCTATTAGGCCTTATCTAGGCCTAGAGCCCTAAAGGGGTATGACTTCATTTACAAAGCTAGAATAACATTACAAAGCATTTTAATACCTGAATTAGGAGTCATAAGTTGTGTTAAAGGTTCTAGGATGCATAGAAAACCACAAGAAATCTATTTCTTGGTTTAGACCAACTCAAGCTTATGCATAATTAAGAGAAGAAGGTTTAGAGGCTAACTTCAGATGCTCATAGCTATGTAGAGGATTAACATGGGGTTATAATTAGTTGGGATATGATTAAGTTATTTAATAAATAATTTATGAAATTTATTTGAAAATTTAATGTCAGATCTTTATGAACAAACCTTAAGTGCTAGAAGTACTCAAAACCCTCCAAAATCCTTATTAAGGATCTGATTGGGAATATGAGGAAGGACATACATACAATTGGGATATATTTGATTGTTAAATGTTTATAAGTTTTATATGACTCTCTAGGGATCCTCCCCAACCATTTGTATTGTACCCTACTTGTAGATATAGGGAACATAATTGGTGTCTTTGACAATTTTTGGTGTTTTACAAGTTCAAAGGAGAGTCAAAAGATGAAAGTCACTTTGGGAGATAGGTTGGGACCTAATATAACCCCTAATTTCCATTTAATCCATCATAAAATCTCACAATTACCTTTGTAAGTGCCTTCATCTAAGCCATTCCAAATTGGCATAGTGAATAAGCAAGAGAGAATGTGAAATCTCTCTGTAAGAGGCCTTTTAAGGTATATTTTAGTAATATAAGGCCATGAGGATTATTTAAAAGTTTAATACACTCTTATATATGTATTTTATTTGAAAATTTAAGACAAATTTGGTGCCAAGTGTGAAGGGTGAGTGAAAGAGGAGTTACTTGGACTGTAGGTAGTGATAACTCATAATCAAAGGAATAACAATGATTAAGGATGAAACCAATGCATGTTAGGGAATATTTATAACCATTATATCTCATTTAAATCATATCATATATCACTAGTATATTTTGGGATGTTCCAAGAAGGCCAAATAATGAAGGTAGTCTTTTGAGTAAGCAAATGGGGAGTCCTACACCACATTTTAGGATTTTCATGATTTGAAGGAATTTTTTTGAAGTATACCTTTCATGGTATATTACATATTACTGTATCCTAAATGTGTAAAACCTTTTCTCAAATTTAAACATGTCCTAGTGACTCTTGAACTTAATTTTCTTCTCTACTCTCTTGAATTTTGTAAGTATTAGCCATTTTGGCTCTTGTATACTAATACCACACCATGTATGGTGAAGCCCTAATAGTTTGATTTTGTAATTTTAATTTTAATGATACTAATAAATATGGTTTTGAGATAAAAACCATTTTTTATAAGTGTGAAAATTGATGAATGGTGAGGTTTAGTGATTCAATCATTGCTTCTCCTTATCCTGTCATGTATACTACAAGGGGTTCTCATTCTAATAGGTCATATAGAGTGTAGTTAGTGTATTAGTCTCCCTTAAAGTGTGTAAGTGTCATTATATTCATTAATATAATCTTTAGTATACTTACCTTGAGTGGTCTCATGCATATCACCTCTATATTAAAACACTTATGTTAGAACATCTCAAGACTTTGAGACTAGTTTGTGGATCTTGTTCTTAGTGAGATAAAGTGTGATATCATAGTGTATATATTCATGGTGTATCACCCCCATAGATTATATTTATTTTATTCATAATTATATCCATTTTTACTCAAAAAATCAGTAGTAGTATAGGTGATAAGAACTTTAAGATAAATTCAAGGAGCTAGCCCTTAAACCTAGAGGTCTACTTCTCCTATAGGTAACCCCACATACCTATAAGTATTAAAATGTTTCCCAAATATTAGATTAGGTTTAAAAAACATATTATAGGTGAAATATTTGGTGAAAACATTTACCTTAGTTTCATCTTCATAGAGAGTCTTTAAATTATCTCATATCACCTTGGTTGACCCATAATACATTAAATTCACAAACTTTACCTCTAATAGGCCACATAGAATGAATTTCATTGCTTTGGAATTGCTCTCACTTTCCATCTTTCTTGATACATCATTTTGTGGTTTAAGATGTGGAGTGTATCCATTAAAAATGAAATACCATATATCATGTCCCATTGACATTAGATATGTCCTCATTATGATGATTCAAAATGCATAATTAGTCCCACTGAAGAATAGAGCCTTATCAGTAGAGAAACCTCCTTGAAATTAACTACTAGTTATCCTTACTTCTAATATCTCCTTTAGGATGTTAGGTATAATTAAAAGGAATAGGATTAAATACCATATGTTCAAAGCATAATTATTGAGATGGGGGGTGAACCAATCTTCAAAACTTTTCAAATAATTTCACTTAAGCAATCATGAACCATTCAAATAAACATGTAGATCTCTCAAGTATGAGCAACTATCCACATAAGCATGAAACAAAATAACACATCAAATATGTGAGAAAAAATCAAGGGGAAGATAACCCACTCATATATACAAATGGAATATATTCCTATAGACAAAAACCAAGTTTAGTGAAACACCAACTCCACATAAAGCACCAACCCCAATTAGCCAAGCACCCACTTGCAAGGAAGCACCAACCCCATACATAACTTAGTACCAAATAAACCACCTAATTTATTATATCACATTTATAACACTATATTTCTCACATAATATATGATTATCACCTTATTTATCTCTTCATAATCCTATCCCTCTCAAACTACCTTCTAGGTTGTTTCTCTCAACTAGGTATCTTTAAGACTAATTAGGTCATATGACCTTGATCTTCATATGTAGACACACTATAAAATATTCATCACAAATAATATACATTAATATTATTATTTAAAATACCTCATTTTACTAAAAAATGTGAAATTTCATTCGCATTCCCTCTACATTCACAAATAGGCCTAAAACTACCTTGTATATATACCATTCCTTGTTCATATGCCACTTAGCTGGATAATCACTCTTAAAATATTAGGTAATCCATGTAATAGGTATTAAAACATATCATAAAAATTATTAAACTAAATATTTAGTCCCTTTTTGTCTATCATAACTTTGTTAGACCTAATTTCTCTTTTAGGTCTCATGGAGACCTAATTCCATTAGGTCTACTTTAAGACACATTACACTTTGCCTTCCTTGAAACACTTTAAAACTACAAAAATGGAAGTAAAATATAATATAAAAATAAATTATACCCCAAATTATGTATTATAGGATCAAAAATACATTTTACAACAAATCACTTCTTGAAACCCCTCATTAGTACTTCGTCTTATTAGGCATGTGTACACAAAAAATCTGCCTTTCAATACTGAAGTTCAAACTCACTTAAGAAAATAAAAATGATAAAAAAGTGAATATATATATATATATATATATATACATATATATATATATATATATATATATATACATATACATATATACATATATATATATATATATATATATATACATATATATATATATATATATATATATATATATATATATATATATATATGACCTAAATTTCATAAAAATATTATTTAAAAAATTTAAATCCAAGTAAAAAGGCTAAAACTCATCTCTTAAGTATGCTCACTCAGAACTACCAAGACTATCAAAAGCCAGTCATGAAACTAATTGACATCTAAAAAATAAAAAGACACTTTTAATTATTTTAAATAAATTAAAAATATCATATAACATATTAATAACAAACTTAATCACAAAAAACATAATCTCTAATATCAAACATTGGTCTTGCAGACCAATCTTTTGACCTTATCTCACATAGTCTTGCATGAACCAGACAAGCCATTTTGACTTAAAATTTTAAAGCTCTTACACTAACTTAAAAGGTTTAAAAAATAATTAACATGAAATTAAAATCACATAAAATAACACCATATGGATTAGATACTTCAAATCATGGCATAGAGTCTCAAAATCATCACTGTAACTTACCCAAAACTACTAGTTTACCTTAAGGCAAAGTCATGGTGACATTGACCTTCAACACCTGTATGACCAATTTAAAAGATTTATTATGGAATTATATGATAATATGTGATATATATATATATATATATATATATATATATATATATATATATATATATATATATATATATATATCAATATAAAATTCATATTTTATAGTGGTAACTATTGGTCTTACAGAGTAATTTGTTGACCTCATTACACATAGTCCTGACTGAGTTAGATAAGCCATTTTAGCTTCATCATTTTCACCACTTCACCTAAATTACAATATTTATATAAATAATTAATAGTAAATATCAGTCACAAAAAAAAATCCATGCACTTTGTTTCATCATTATATCATGATAACACATACCTAATCATCTTCTCACCACTACTAAGGTTTTTCATTGTTTACACCATTAGGCCTATTAGCGACTGGCTAACTTGGATGACTGGTTTAACACACTTGAGGAATAGTACCTATCCATAAAAATTCATGGAAATAAAAAATAATTCTCTAAATTATTCCTCCAACCTTTTTATTATTATGTCTAATGCAACTTTTGACTTATACAATAACTTCTTTAAAAACAATCCTATATGTCAACATTATATCTCTCCTCTCTCTAACCAATACCACCTAGAGGTACCTGAGATAGTATGATACAATATAAAATGGTTTACATGATCATAAAAATACATCTTGATCATTTTTTTATCAACATCAAGTCTTTATTAAGGTTCTAAGAGAATTTAAACATGTTTCCACTCTTAATGATCATTCATAATGCATAGCCCCTCAATCCAAAAAATAGTGCCTAGAATTTTGAGATAGGAATCTTCCCAATATACCATGAATATATAAGGTTCCCATGAAAAGTTTTTATGTGCTAATGATCATAATAAAATCCTTCTTGGGTTGAGAACCCTTCAATCTGAGCACTCAATAGACCTCAAAACAACTTTTCATGCCTTATCCTTTAAATTATGACCAAAAAATACATAAATAAAATTGAAACAAATAACTCAATTTGAAAATTCTTATATTATCTCAACCACCTTGACATATGATCATAACCCCTCATTAGGCCACACTCTCATTCTTTGCTCTCTTATACCTTGACTGACAAACCACATTAGGCCTTAAAACTAACTTTCATGCCTCTTTCCATGCACTCTCCACCACTCTCACATACTAAAGAAACCTAATAAAACCTATCATGAATCTATACATCCATATTACCATGTCACCATACTCATACCTTCTCTCGCAAGGATATTACATGCCATGACTAGTGCCATGACTAAGCTTCTTAAGCACTTGAAACTTGAAAAATAACCTTGAAAACACTTTTAAAAGTATCCAAACTTTACTTAAAATATCACACAATTACAAACAACCTATCATAAGATTGTGATTACTTAATTCACAAAAATTAACTATGCACACCTTCTCATAGGGTCTAGACTAAGCTTCTTAAGACACCTTGTACTCAAGAACTAGTACTCAAACATGATTACCTCATTGATATAAAATAATAAAATTCTTTAGACATCACTCTCACATCACTACAAAAATACCTTTTTGATTCAATATTCTCTCATGAACTCATGCAAACATAGAGATTCATAACCATGCTTCAATGATCACTTGATCATCATACCTCTTTGTGATAATCAGGACTCACAAGATGCAAAATCAAAATTAATGACATCAATGATAATATTAGTTATATAAATGAAAAATAAAAAATCACCTTCTCATATAACTCAGTGATTACTCACCATGCACCTTTAAAGGATGCACACTTTTGAAATCAATGACAACAACATGCCAATAAACTCCACCTTTGTAATTGATGGAAAAAAATTCTTCAATATGATCACTATCATCTCCCCAAATAATGTCAATATACATTTTTAAAATTTCTCCCCCTTTGACATTAATGACAAAGTGTCGTACACAATTTAAATTATGGAACCACTCATTCTCCATCTTTGGCAAATACTCTTAGAAACTAAAGTAAGCTCACCCTTAGACCAAGCATAGTCTTCAAATGAACTATGAATTTCAGGATTACTTACCAAGCTACCAAAATCTTGATATCAACTAAATAAATAGTAACTCCCCCTTTGTCTTCACAATTTGAGCTCACCAAAAGAATCAGCAGAGTTCTCAAACTATCTATAATAGAAGACATGCTCAAGTTTCAATTTCTAGAAACATAGAACAACTTTGCTTACCTCTTCTATGCTTGTCAACAAATACACTTGGAGCTTATGAACAACCAAAATAGCTATCCCTCAAACCAATCATCCGCCATGATTCTGATAATTAAAGAGTGTCTCCATGAATCCTAATGGAGTCACCCCTTTCCATAAAGCACTATAATAACAAAAACATAAGAGATTATTAGATCTTCATGATATCATAAGACTAAATATCCTTCAAGATCATTTTAGGCTTGATTGACACCTTAGGATTGACATCTTCATTAATAATTTGATAAAAAATATGAGTTGATAATAAACATTCTTGACTTGATTTCACATCTAAAGTATCCTCTACCATATCAAACAATCCACTTGGGCTTGTATACTGATCATGACTCATCTTTACCACCTTTGGTTTCCACATATTCATTTTCCTTCTCTCTTGAAATATAGGGGCTTCAAACCTCTCATTTTAACTTGATGGGCTTATAAATTTATTAGGATATAATCTTGTAATGTGTCCCACATTATGCCAACTATATCAAATAACCTCATTCATACTTCTTGAATGATGATTCCTTTAAAAATCCCATTCATATTCATTTTTAGAGGATCTTCTACACTATCTTTCTTTATGACCAAAATGATTACATGAAAAATAATAACCATTGAATGAATTATCATACCTCATAGTATTAGGTTAATTGATTGCTCTCTTCATGTTGAACTTCTTATCTTCATTAGCCTTATCCTAGACATGATTTGCCTTATTTTGGTCTTCTTTGAAACCAAGACCTATCTTATCATTATTATAATTTTTACTACTCAAAATGTCATCTAGAGCCTTAGTGATCTTTTCAAACTTATCATAGGTCCTGATCTAATTCTAAATTTAAGGACTTTATTTTTTATTCATACCTAGTGCATTAATTTTCCTTAGACTTTAGGTTAGAAGTGACTATCTATATCTAAGTTTCAACCTTATGATGAACTCATCATGATTTTTGGATATGTTACTCATTCTCTCTTCAAATAAACCAATATGATATTAACATTCCTTAACTAATGATCTTAGTTTATGATTATTCCTTATCTAGAACTTCAACTCTTATAGAGCACTCACTAATTCTACCTCAAGGTTGACTTTAACCTCTTCTTCATCTAATTATTCATCATCCATATGGATTTTACTTTTGATAATTCCTCATGGTATATTTCTATATCCATAAAAAGGTTTTAATGTTGTCATGTTCATATTCATTACTATCATCATCACTATCAGATGTACTTGTGTCACTTATATTAGATGAGTTATTATCTTCTTTGGTATAGAAACTTCTCTTATTCTTGAATGACCCTTTCCTACCTTCATACTTTCTAAAGTCTTTCTTGATTTTTTTAGGATTTTAGACCTTCTTATCATCACCATGATGCTAATCATGATCAATTTTATCCTTGTTAGGACATTTATATGTAAAGTGACCAATCTTACTAGAATTGAAACATTTTAAAGGAAACTTACACTTGTACTTACCAGATTTAAACTTCAATTTCCTAACAAACATGGATATCAATTAATCATCATAAATATATAAACATACCTCATCTTTGACCTTCTTGGATTTTGACTTATTTTTAGATTTTAATGTTGCTTCTTTCTTGGGAGGTCTTCCTTCATTTTTTCTCATATCAGAGGTAGTCAAGTTGCCATGAATCCCATCCATCTAAAGTGTGTTTAGATCTTGCATTTATTCTACTAAAAACACCTTTGAAACAAATTTAAAATGTATGGATATCAACACCTTTTTTATAACTATAGTTTTTTTCACTTCATCTTCGAGACCTCTAATGACATTAACAACTTCATCAACCCTTAACATGTAGGATGTAATTCTCTCATCTTCCTTCATACTCTGAATTTTTAACTACCTTCTATGACTCTATACTTAATCCATATTTAACTTAGTGTCTCCTTCATAGATATTCTTAAACTTGTCCCATATCACCTTGGCTAACTCATAGTGCATCAAATTCACAAACTCCACCTCTGATAGGCCACATAGAATGACATTCATTTCTTTGAAATTTCTCTCACTTTCCTTCTTGACTATTGCATCAGTTGGTGGTGTAAGAGGTGGAGTGTATCCATCCACAAATAAATTCTATATGTCATGGCACATCTATACTATATATGTCCTCATTCTCATGCTTCAAAATGCATAATTAGTCCCAATGAAGAATGGAGTTTTATTGGTAGAGAAACATCTTGGAACTTAACTACAAGCCATCCTTGCTTCTAAGATATCCTTTAGGATTTTAGGTCTACTTTAAAGGATTAGTATTTGATACCAATTGTTTGAAACATGATTAATAAGAAGGGGGTGAGTGAGTAAATCTTAAAAACATTTCAAATAATTTTACTTAAGCAATCATGAACCATTCAAATAAACATGTAGATCTAGAAAGTATGAGCAACTATCCATATAAACATGAAACATAAGAACACATTACATATGTGGTAAAACCTCAAGGGGAATTAAAACCAATTATATATACAAATGGACTAAAATAATATAAGACAAAAACCAAGTTTATTAAAGCACCAACTCTACATAGAACACCAACCCCAGCTAGCCAACCACCCACTTGCGAGGCACCAACCCCCTAAGTAACTCAGTACCAACTCAAACACCTAATTTTTTTATCACCTTTATAATAATTTGGTTATTTCATAATATATTATGATCACCTTATTTATCTCTTCACAATCATATCCCTCTAAAACTTACTTATAGGCTTCTTTGCTCAACTAGGTCTCTTCAAGACTAATTAAGTCATATGACCTTGATATTCATATGTAGACATAATATAAAATATTAATTATAGATCCTATATACTCCTATAATGGTTTAAAATATCTCTTTTTTCTCAATAATGTGTAATTTCATTTGCATTCCCTCTACATTCAAAAATAGGCCTAAAATTGCCTTGTATATATGCCATTCCTTATTCATATGCCACTTAGTCAACTAATCACACTTAACCTATTAATTAATACATGTAATAGGTATTATTAAATCTAATAAAATGATTAAAATTAATGTTTATTCCCTTTTAGTCTATCATAATTCTATTACACCTCATTTCAATTTTAGGTCTCATGGAGACCTAATTCCATTAGGTCTACTTTAGGACATGTTACGCTTTGCCTTCCTTAGAACAATTTGAAACTACACAAATGGTAGGAAAATATCATATAAAAATAGATTATACCCATAATAATGTATTCTAGCCTCAAAAATAAATTTTACAATAAATCACTACTTGAAACTCCTCTTTAGTACTCAGTCCTATTAGGCCTATATACACAACAAAATCTATCTTTCAATATTGAAGTTTAAAAGAAATTAAGACACTCAATAATTATAAAAAAAGTGCATATATAGATTATATATTATCTAAATGTCACCACCATATTATTTAAACACATTAACTATAGGTAAAAAGGCTTAAACTCATCTCTTAAGTATGATCACTCAAAACTTCTAAGACTGTCTAAAGCTAGTCATGAAACTACTTGACATATAACACCTAAAATGACACTCAAAATGATTATACATAGATTAAAAATATTATATAACATATTCATAACAAAATAAATCACCAAAAACATAATCTCTAATATCAAACATTAGTCTTGCGGACCAATCTTTTCACCTTATCTCACATAGTCTTGCATGAACTAGAAAAGCCATTTTGAATTCAAAATTTCAACCTCTTACACTAAATTAAAAGATTTAAAAAATAATTAATATAAATTTAAAGTAAAAAAAAATTAACCATATGCACTATATACTTGAACTCAGGGCATAGATCCTCAAACTCATCATTACAACTTGCTTACCCAAAACTACCAATTTACCTTAAAGCATAGTTATGGTGATATTGAAATTCAACACATGATTGCCCACTTTAAAATAATTATTATGCAATTATATTATCCTCTAACATATATATACCATAAAATTCATATGGTATAGTGGAAACTATTGGTCTTACATATCAATTTATTGACCTCACTACACATAGTTCTCACTAAGCCAAACAAGCCATTTTGGATTCATCATTTTCACCATTGTATCTAACTTCCAAGATTTATAAAAATAATTAATATGACATATCAATACCAAAAAAAACTCCATGTACTTGTTTTTATCATTATATCATGATAACATATTACTAATCATCTTCTCACTATTGCCTATATTTTACACTATTTACACCATTAGGCTTATTAACGACTAGCTAACTTGGATGATCACTTTAGCATATTTGAGGAATAGTTACTATCTAAAACCCTTCATGTACATAAAACATGAGTGTCTACCTTCTTCTTTGATATATTTTATTACTATGTCTAATACAACTTTTGACTTCTATAACAACTTCTTTAGAAATAAGCCTATAACTCAACATTATCTCTCTCCTCTCTCTAACCAATACCACTTGGAGTTACTTGGGAGATTATAATACAATATACAATAGATTACATAATTATACCAATCCATATTGATCATGTTTTATCAACATATTCAACACCAGGTCTTTATTAGGTTTCTAATAGGGTTTAAACCTATTTCCATTCTTAATGATTATTCATAAAGCATAACCCCTCAATCCAAAACATGTTACTTCAAACTTCAAGTTAGGACCTGCTATCCCCAAAATTTCACACTTCAAATTTTGGGGTACCCCTATTGAAATTTTTCATTCTTGTCTCATGTGAGTTAGTTTTACTTGGTGAGTCATTCCCCTGAATAAAAAACTTGGGTTCTATTAGTTGTAATATTTGACTGATTATTTTCTCCAATTGTTCTTAGTCACTCAAAAGGATTCAAAACAATTGCTTGAATTCATCACTAAAATTAGTTTGATTATTCCCTTTATCAGATCAATAAATTTAAAGTGCTTTATCTCATTTACATGGCTAATGGATTTCTCTAAACTACTTTACTTATTTGAGAAGAAGTAAAGTTATCTTGAAAACCTAAACTATTCCTCTTAGTTCAAACTGAGGTCATCAAACTACTTTAATTCAAAATCCAAAACCAAGTAAAGTAACCCCGTAAACCCACTAAACACCCCCAAATGTAAATTAGGTTTTTGATATTGCTTTACTCTCATAAAATTAGAAATAAAAGTGATGTGAGTTCTCAAACTTGAGCTACTCATTGACCAAAACCTACTCGGGTTTATGAGAATGCCTTACATCAAAAGTCAAAATCAAGTAAAATAACTTGTAAAACTTGATAAAAGAGTCAAAATATTGTAGGTCTTTGCCACACTTGTCATTAATGTGCTAGCATTTTAAAATATATTGGGAAATTCCACCTCATTCCTACCTTCCAACTAAGTCATCCAACCAAGTAATCATTCTTGTAAACCCTGAGCTATGCCATTTAAGCATCTAGAGCACTTTCAAGCAATTTCCTTTTTGACCCTTTTACACTTGAGTTAAGTAAATCATCTTTTTATGGTTTTTATGGTTTTTCTCGGTATTTTTCTCTACAAATGTTCTTTTCACCACCATGATTATCTCTCTATTAAGTCTGATTTACCATAGTTTTCCTTTTGCCTTCTTAGCATGATTAGGTGTTTAAAAAAATCATGCACTCATACTTTTGAACATTTATCATGCTATATAATTTTTTTAAAAACATCTGAGAGATTGAGCCCTTCGTGAAAACACTAGAAGTTAAAATTCCTTGCCCATTCAGGTTCCCCAACCCTAATTGCTTCCTTAAAATTTTTAAGACCAAGATGCTACCTATGAAAAACCCAACCTTCAAAATATTTATTCACTTCAATTTCTCTAGCACTACTTACTTAGGTTTTCAACACTAAGTAACTACCTTTGGAAAACCTAAAGTCTTGATCTTGGACAAACCCATAAAAATTTATCTAAGATCTACTCAAGCTTTCCTTTCCTCATTACTTACTTTAGGTTTCTCATATGTAGTTACTATCTCCCAAAAACCTAAAATTTTAAGCCCAAAGAAACCTACACCATACTAATCGAGACCTTCTCAGACTTCTTCTTCATGCTTACTTACTTTAGGTTTTCAAATCCAAGTAGCTTGATTAGGAAAAATTGAAGTTGTCAGTTATGGAAAGCCTCATGTTTTTAGTTATGGAAAACCCAAACTTTTTAGCTAAGGAAAACCCAAAGTTGTCAGCCATGAAAAAATTGAAGTTGTTTGTGTAACCCTAGTGACTGACTTGAGGTTTTGAGGTCCTTTTACTTAAAATAAAGATGATTATTTTTTTAAGACTTTTCATTACTCAAAACTTGAAACTTGTTTAGAGGTACTACAAGAACAATAAGTTTAACTCTTTTATAAAACTTTCTAAACTAGTTGGAGCAATCAATAAGTGTTTAAAATTAATTATTAAGGTTTTCAAAGTTTAAAAGAGCCAATGTCTAGATCAAAAGGGTTAGGGAGATTAGAAGAAGAAGTAGTTGAGGTACAAATGAAGGCAATACTAATTAAGGAAGTCACAGAGTTAACATTAGAGGAGTTTCCTAAACCAAGTGGAAATAGAAAAGAAAAATATAAGAAATCCAAGCCATAAGAACCCAAAATAAAGTATGATTATAGGGGTTACCTAAATGAAACAAGAATCGTCTCAAAGTTAATTGAGATAAGTGAGATAGAAATGGGTTACATGTCTATAACTAAATTATTGGAGAGATCTAAGGTCATATAAAAATCTCCACTCCTACATGCTATGACTATTAGTGGAATTATACAAGTTGTGATTTTCCCAAGCTTATCTCAACTTCTCGAGTTTGTTCAGACATGTGCCAAATACTGGCTCCTTGAATAGGACTATAAAAGATACTATTGGGAATGTAGTTATAAGATTGGATGTTTAATACCTTAATTACTATCTAACAATCTTAGCATCATCAAAAGTGATTTAGATAACTATGGAGAAATCCAAAATCTAATGGGAGAATAAGCCATAAGAATGCATTGAGATAATGAATACTTACTACTTAAATAAATTCAAATAGGCTTCTAGGTTCCCTAGCAAGATAGTAAGGTTAGATTTCATTCATAAAGTAGATGATATCATCCAATTACTATGTATAAACAATTTTGAGAAGAATGCCAAGTGTTTCTCCTCATGGATGTATGTCTATATTAGGAATATTGGTGTCACCATAAGCTTAGCTAAAATTGAATAGGCAAGAATGATAAGTGATAATATGGTTCAACAGTTAAGGAATGTGTTGCAAACTTTTGATTCCAAGATGACTTCATAGCTTATGTATGTAGTAGCCTTAATTGGAGCCTTTTCAAGGCTGAGAACAAATGGAACACTAGTAGGTAAACCAATTTATGAGTTTTACCCTTAGATGGTTCTTTCAAAGTACTATAAACATTATATTTTAGTAAATGATGGATTTTTTATGAAATCATTTGTAAGTTGAACACATCCCTAAAACATAGAAGAGTAGCAAATGAAGCACGGGATGAAGTTTCACTATATGGGTGCATTTTCATCTAATTTATTGGCTTCACATATCTCAGAGTAGGAGGTTTCTTAGGGGTACCTATCAAACTTCCTAGATATCCAAGTGACAAGTGGGTTCTTATGGAAATATCAAGACAACTTGTTGAATTACATGATTTATAATCAAAGGCTCACAAAGTAGCTATCAATTTTCCCATTGTCATTAGACACTATCATTCCCCAACTATTTATAAGGCTAAGAATGTACAAAAGGATATGTACCATCATTACACTCAAACACATTTTGATGCTAGAGCCAATTTTAATTGTAGAGGTGTAGCTCAGAATATAGTTTCCCTTGAGTATATGCATATCCCAGAACTTGAGGATTATTGGACTAATTGTAGAGATGAGTTTGATGTAAGGAGAAAGGACAATAAGAGATTGAATATGTAACAAATTAATGTATTTTATCTAGCCACTATCTTCAAGGATATGGATGATGATGGGGTTTTCACTAGTGATTTTTTTCATGTTGTTGGAGGAGACAATGTTAAAATTTCTAAAATTATTTTTGGTAAAAACCATGTTACAACTATAACAAAGATAAATTCACACATTTTAGATATGAATTCCACATGGTTTATGAATAAAGGATATTATTTGAAGGAATTAATGAAAGAGACTACTCATACAAGTCAGAAGAGGAAAGAGACAGTACAAGGGGAAAGTGGCCAAGGTCCCATAAAGAAATTAAAGTTGAATAAAAATGTTGATGATATATTTTTAGTAGTAAAGGATAAAGAGTCAACTCATTCAACTATTCCCACCCCATCATTGGTCTCTTCTATTACTACTAATTTTCCTATTATTTCCACCATTCCCCCTTCTATTGCGCCCATCATTGACTCATCAACTTTGATGCCCCTACTAAGTTTTATATCACCAAATCTTATAAGAAATATATTCCAAATAAAGTTCCTCCTCCTCCTCCATCTTCTACAATTGCTTCATCACCACCACCTCCTCTAGAAGATTAACCCATCATTGAAAAATATATTGAGAAAGAAGTCTTGGAAGAGTTAGTGTCTAAAAAAGATAAGGAAGTTGAAATAGGAGTGGAAGCTAAAAAAGAATTAGATACAATAATAAAGAATATTTTTGAGGACACCAAGGAGAAGATGGAGATGATATAAGGAAAAGAATCTAAGAAAGAGAAAGAGGTAAGAATAATGGTAGAAAAGGCAATAGATAAAATTTTGAAGCAAGGAGAGAAATAATTAGCAAAAGAAATTTAGAAATACATTTTGGCACAAGAATTTCATTCTCATGAGCTGGAAATTAGAAATGACCACCAAAAAAATGGTTATTCATCAATAAATTCTATGAGTGAAGACTTCTCATCCTAGTTAGCATTGCAAACAACTCTAGAATCAAAGGAACTGATTAATCTTGAAGAGATAGACTTACAGTTGTTTAAAAGTTTAGACAAGAAAGGAAAGAAGACCAAACATGAAAAATTAAGTTCAAAATTGATAATTAAACCTTCAAGGCAAAAGTTTGGTGAGATAGAAGTTCTAACATAGGGAATGAAGAAATAAGTTACTTAGAGTGACTAATAATTTCAAAGATACCCCTTGGGGAGTTTATCACTTAAGGATTAAAGTAAGATATAAAAACCTTGATAGATACTCTCTTCAGGAAACTTGATGAGGAAAAAGCTACCAAGGCTAAATTGAAAGAGGAAAATGATAAATTATGTCAGATAATTTCTAAAGTATCAAAGTATACTCAACATAAATTACTTTTGGAATTTGTGATTTCTCAGCATGTGATTATTGTAGTGGAAGAGACTAGACATAAGGTGAAAGATATAGATAAGTTGATTGATAAAATGAAGAAAAGAGCCTAGGGACACTTCCAAAAAATTCTAGATGCTCATATTGATATTGTGAATAATATAGTAGAAGTAAGGGTAGTAAGGAAGGAGATAGAAAATGAAAATGGCATCTCTAATCTTCAACAAGAAATACTATAAGTAGTGGTTAATTTAAATGAGAAGATTTTTATTAAGGAATATATTTCTCTTAAAGAATCTGTGAAGAAGATAAAATAAGAAGAATATCTCCTATCTTTTTGTTTGAGTATTCTACCAGACATAAAAGAGGAGATGAAGAAATTAGAAGAAGATGCACATGGTGCAAAGGTAAATATTGAAGACTCCCTTTTTAGTCTTATTGATATCTAGTTCAGTGATGCTCCAAGAATAGTTGAATAGTTAGGTGAATAATTCAAGTAGTGGATGGATAAGGTTGTAACACCTTTCATAACCAAGTCTATCAAAGAGTTGATAAAGTGCCAAGAATAAATAAAGAGATTTGACACAAGGCTTTAGAAAACTAAAGCTCATTAAAGAAGAATTGAAAGAGAAAAATTGAGATTGGAAACAAAAAGACAACCAATTACTAAATTAGATGATGCATCAATACAGATAATAATGTTTTAGCATACTAAATATAGAGGAAAATACAAGACCCAAGTTCATGAAGTAGATTAAATATCTTGCTATGTTTTAAAGTAAAATTCCCCTCTCTTCTTCTTAAGTTTCCTTCATTTCACAAATTTATTATAAAATCAAGTTTGTTTTAAGTAGTTACATTGTGTAATGATGTCATTGAATGATATAATTGTAAAGTATAATTACTTTGTAAATTTAAAAGACTTAAGTAATCTGGGTGAAATGCCATTACTAACATTCATCCAGTGAAAGTGAATTACTTAGACAAACTTTGTGCTACATGAAAAGTGGTTGTATTCAATCCAAAAAAAGAGATCAAAGGAGAGCTACATTTCACTAGATTTTGCATGCCATGAAGGAGAATTAGAAGGAGGATTTTACTTAATGGTTTCCAATTTTGGTGTAGCAAATGGGAATTAAGGAAGTTGTCTCCTTTTAGGATTTTATATTTGAAATTGTATAAATATGAATGCAGGACTATATGCCAAGGGGTGATAATTTCTAAAAAGAAGCAATTGTACAAGGAGTTTAAGAAATCTAAAACTTTATGTTTAAATAATCACATTATTTTGAATGAATTGTGTTGGAAGTGAATAAGAAGATTATTTTTCCTTGAAGAAATTTGTGTCTGAGGGAATCATTCCATGTATTATATGAAGAGAAAATGGTAAATTTTGCATTATCTTTTAATCTAAGATGAATTCATAGTTTTCTTAGTCATTTTTTGGAAGGTTATCATAGTTTATATGTTTACCTAATTCTATGGATATAATAGACTCTGCAAAACTATCTATTGTGAAATGAAATTTTCTTCTTTCTCAAGCATTATAATCTTTCCCTTATTCTCTGATCTCTCTTAAATTATTTCCACATTCCCAAAACCAACTACTTACTTGATACAAAATATATTTGTTATGGCTCATGAATATAGTGATTAATGTAATACCCACAATCAAAATAATTTGCATATACTTTGTATATGTTGTGAATAAATCTAAGTTGTAAGTAACTAGAAATAGATAAGCATAAATATACAAGAGATTCATCATTGAATGATGAGGATTTAATCCCATGATTGCCTAGATACATTTAAAATAATTTACAAAATATCTAGCCAATAGTTTTTGGTGATTCTATGGGGGAACTTCAAGTTAAAATCCCAGAGTAAATTTATATTTTCTTAGACCAGTTAAGACAAATATAGTATTACACTAAGTTTCTCAATTTCCAAATTTTGAATGCTGATTAAAAGTGATATATACTCCAAATGATATGCTAGTCTATTCTTAGCACTTGGTTGAGATTAACTTCTCTTGCTTTAAGTAGATATGTTCATTTGGTCAGTTAGTGACATGTTATAAAATCTTTAGTTCTACACCCAGTTTACTTCTAGTTCACTTATCAAGACCATTAAATGTTAAGTAGACTACCATATAAGTCTTATTCTATCAAGATAATTATTAAGTGTAATACTTAAAGGAGTTATTGCTTTCTAAACTAGCAAACTAACCTTTCACCAAAGCAAAGAGAGCATAGGGGAAAGAAGATGAGTTCTTTGAGCTACAAGAGTGATTCAAATTCAATTTTCGTATTCAAGCTAGGACTAAAAGAGCTAGGCTTTCACCTACTAGGCAAGTGACATCTCTTGCACATCAGCTTTGACATAATTCATCTGGGATTATCCAACTAGTTAATCCATAGTTTCTTGCTCTCAGACGAGTGACATTACCACATTTTGTCTCATGGGGACTAAATATGAGTCTTTTGAATTTAACTACTCCTCTCCATAACTTGCCTAAAGGATCAAGAAATATTTTTCCTAAATTTACTAGTGATGGCAAGCAAAATCTAGATGAACACTTGGTTTCCTTCTTTGTAACATGTGGAGTAATCAAATTCAAACATGAATATGTCTTTGTTAGACTTTTTATAGAAACCCTATATGGTTTAGATATAGAATGGTTTTACCATCTAGCTCTAGGTACTATAATCAATTTGGATACTATGCATGAATAATTTTAGAAAATATTTAAAGCTACTGAGGATGCACATATACTGCTTACACAATTGACTTAGCTCAAGAAGGAACTACATGAACACATGCATGATTTTATTCCTAGATTAAACATATTACATTATAAGATTCCTCAAGATGTATTTCCTATCATAGACAATCAAAAGTGTCTTTTTCATTAATGCTCATCTTCTAAAGGTCAGTTACCAGCTATAAAGAGTATGACTAGATGATTTAGTAATAACCCAAAATCTTGATATGGAGGGTGAAAATGATTTGATAATGGCTAGTAAGATCAATAAAATATCCTCTAAGGGATAATATCCTAATCCAATCACATCCTAGACTATAGATCCCTTATTAAAAAAATTGGCTAATGACTTGTTTCAATTTAAAAGATAAATTGCTCAAAGTACTCATGTTGTTCCTACCAAGAATGTTCCCACACAAAATTTCAATAATAAAAATAGGAATCTTATTAATAGTCCTTATCAAAGATTAATAATTGAATATGATCCAAAAAATCATGTTGAGATGAGTGAAGAGGACTCAATAACTGAGAGTATTGATCAAAGCATTAATGAGGTAGATGATTTTATAGAACCTGTTGGTGACTCCAACTGTTACCTAGAATATGAATCAAAAAGTAACTTTGAAGAAATGTTTCACAAAGATTATAGTCAATATTATGTAGTATTTACAAGATCTTAGACTCAACAAGATGATGAGAAGTAATCAAAAGAACAAGAGAAAGGAAAGGAACACTCTAGTTCTGATGTGAGTATTCTCAAAAGAGGTATTCCTCTACCTACTTCTCTTGATCCTAAATAAAAATATGTTCCCTCTACTTCTCAAGCTTATAATTTAATTGATCTTATATCTAAATTTAATTCCATATTTCTTACACCCATTCCTTCCTTTGAAATAATTGATCATATAAAGAAAACTGAAATTGAGATGTTGAAGCTGAATACTTAAGGTCTTACTCAAATTAGTTGAATAGGATAGTCAAGTATTTTCAAAGAAAGGAATAGAGAAATGCACCAAATGTTTCAAAAGGTATTTTACCTATTCCTAGACCAACCTTTTTTTATACTAACTCTATAGCTACTTCATTTGCATCCACTTCCACATCTAAAAGGATAGAGCCTTTTTCTGTGTCCCTCTTAATCAATGGGTATAAGTTGAGTAACTATATTCTATATTTGGGAGCCTCTAACAGTGTTATGATAGATAAAGTAGCTAATGAACTTGGCCTTACCCTAACTAAGTCCATAGGAAAATTCTACTCAATAGAGAGACAAGTCCCTCTGATTAGATAAATTAAATATGCCCAAGCTATCCTAGCAACTTTCCTAGATAAAAGACTTAAAATGAAAATTATAGTAGCAAACATTACTACTTCATACAAAATGTTGATAATAAAAAAATTTTGTAAAGAGATAGGAGGAGAGGCGAAGATGGATTGGTCATATGCACACATCCCAATCAAAGGGGTGAATCATAAGCTAGAAATTGAGAAGTCAAAATACAGTCTCTAAGTGTGAAGACCCAAGGTCACAAATTCTTTTTGAAGAATCAGACCATGGAGATTACTTTCTTAAATTAGGAAAAAAAACCTAAGAGGAAAAGGAAGAAGAAGAAGACAAGATATATATGTTAGAATTTGATGATAGTTGTAGCTTTCTGTATTCAAGTGTAGTAGTATTAATCTCCCCTATTGGTGAAGTTTTTCCTTATTCATATAAGCTTATGTTTGAAAACAAAAATAACACATCTGAATACAAATCACTCTTGTTAGGATTTGAGAAAGCAAAGGAGAAAGGAGTAAAACAACTTAAAGTGCAAGGAGATGCTAAATTAATAGTGAGATAGATTAGAGGGTAGTATCATGTGAAGAAAGACAAGATGAAACATTACCATGATAGAGTTTTGAGTGCCACACTTGACTTCTCTACTATCTTAATCATTTTAGTACCTTGAGATTAGTACTTTAGAGCTAACTCACTCACTATTACTACATCTTTGCTTAGGCTAGAACAACAACCTACACACTTTAAAGAAGGTAACTACAAAGTAGAAATGGTCTACTATCCAAAGGTCCAAGATAATGTTGAGTAGTGGAAAGTGTTAAATAATGATAAGAAAATAGATGCATTTCTAGAGTAGAAAAACAATTTTTAAGGACTATATTTTGAAGGAAGCAACTCACATCCACGTGAAACAACAACAAGTATCATTGAATCTTCACTTACCCATAGTCAAGATATAATTCAACTAAAAAGAAATAAAATTCTTAAAGGGTTAGTTTCCTTAGAAGAAATATTTGATAAGCATGATCAATTTTTGAAGAAAAAGAAAGATTACAGTGATACTTATTCTTTGAAAGTAGAACATATTAGTCTAGGTAGTAAAGAAGATCCCAAGATGGTCAACATTGACAAGTACTACTCATAGGAAGAAAAGGAAGCTTTCACTAAGATTCTCATAGAGTAAATAGATGTGTTCACCTAGTATTACAAAGACCTCAAGTCCTTCTAGCTAGATGAAGTGTAACACTATATCCCACTCCAACCAGAGGTGTAGCCTTTCAAGTAGAAGTTATGTCACCATAATCCAACTATATCAGGGATAATTTATTCTAAGATTTAAAATCTTTTCGATGCAAAGATAATTTATCCAATTCATCACTCAAAATGGTTAGAAAATATTTTTATAATGAGAAAAAAGAATGGGGAAATATGCTTATGTGTTTATTTCTATAATTTAAATCAAGCATATCTAAAATATAACTACCCATTACCCATCATGGATCACACCCTCCAAGTAGTTACCAGCTCAGAGATGCTGTCTATGCTTGATGTATTTTTTAGATACAATCAAATAAAAGTTACTAAGGAAGATCAGTACAAAACTGCCTTCACAATACCATGGTAAAATTTTACAAATCAAAATATGCCTTTTGGTTTTATCAATGCTGGAGCAACATTTCAATGGGTAATGGATCTAGAATTTGGTCATTTGAAGAACAAAATTATTATGATATACCTGGATGACTTAACATTATTTTCAAAGCAAAGAGGTGATCATCTGGTCAATCTAGAAGAGGTTCTTATCTAATGTAAAAAACATGGGATTTATTCAAATCCAAAGAAATTGATATTTTTCATGAATGAAAGAAATCTCATTGGTCATATAGTCTCAAAATAAGGAACCAAAATTGACCTAGAGCGAGTTAAGACAATTTAAAGTTTTCCTATGCCTACATCCAAAAAGGGGTGCACTAATTCTTTGGTAAGGTAAATTTCCTTAGAAAATTTATTCTTGATTTTATAGAATTCACTCATCACATCTCAAATATGATGAAAAATAAAAAATATTTCAAATGGAATTCTAAAGGAAAATTGGCATTTGAAAGAATCAAGGAAGTAATAGCTGAAACCCGAGTGTTTAGTTTCCCCTAATTTTAAGAAATAATTCATTCTTTACTACTACTCTTCTAAGCATATCATGCCATCTACCCTTATGTAAAAGAATGATGAAGACATTGAATCCATGATAGCTTTCATGAGTCAACCAATGAAGACCTCTGAACTAAAGTATTTATAGATGGAGAAGCATGCTTATGCTATTGTCAAAGTATGAAAATTTTTTAGGTACTAAATTTTGTCTTCACATACTAAAGTTATGTATCATATATCTTAGTCAAGTCAATTATAACATAACATGAAATAAGATTACTGAGAGGCACTTGGGTAGCTAAGGTGTAGGAGTTTGATGTTGATAACAAACCCACAAAGTTAGTAAGAGGAAAAGGCTTATGTCAGTTGATGATAGAGAGAAGACTTAATGACATAGATATAACATCTTCTCTTCAGGCTAAAATAAATGAAGAGTTACTCATGGTACTTTTTATTAATCTTATAGATGAATGGTATAGCAATATTGCTTACTTTTTGACTTGTGGAGAATGTCTAGTTGATTTAATGTGGAAGGAAAAATGTACCATCAAGCTAAAATCAAAGGATTACGTCCTTTTAGATAATGGGTTGTATAAGAAAGGAATTGATGAAATTTTCCTTCACTATTTATACAATGATAAAAAAGCAATAATACTTGAAATTTTTCATGAAAAAGCTTGTGGAGGTCATTTCTCAGTAAGAGTCACAATACACAAAATCTTACAAGGAAGGTACTTTTGGCCTACTTTGTTTCTAGATACTTTTGAATGGGTCATTAAATTTTAGGCATGTCAACATTTATAGGATGAATTAAGTTGCTAGCCTTGCCTCTAAAATTGATGATTATTAATGAAGCTTTTTGTTAGTGGGGCATGGATTTCATTGATATGTGGAATGCTTCCTCAAGTGTTGGACATTGTTATGTCTTGACTGCTACCGACTACTTCAGCAAGTGGGTTGAAGCTATTCCTATGAAACATGCCACTTTTAAAGTTATATGTGACTTTATTAAAGAGAATATTATTATGAGGTTTGGATTTCCTCATAAAATTGTCACAAATAATGTAGCCAAATTTTCTTCAAAAGAATTGATTGAGTTTTGTTACTCATATAGGATAGACTTGGTGTATGCTTCAAATCATTATCCTCAGGGTAATAGCCAAGTTTTGAAGTAAGTATAAAATTTTTATGACCATTATCTATAAGCTAATAGAAAACAATCAAACAACTTGGCACAGGAAGTTGTTTGATGCACTATGGGCTGATAGAATCACCCCAAAGAAAGATATAAGTATGTCTCCTTTCCAATTACTCTACATAATAGATGTTGAGAAACCAATAACCATTAAACTCCTTGATTTACAATTATTGAAATCCATTGAGTATAGTACATATCAAGCTTCACTAGATAAGAGAATCATGTTTCTCACTAAATTGTAAGAAACATGTGTTCAAGTTGCTAACCAACTAGCTGATCATCAAATGAGAGTAAAGAATATATTTGATAAAAGTGCCCAAGATAGATAGTTTAAATTTAGTGATTTAGTCCTCTTATGGGATAATCATAATGAACAAAAATGGAAGTATGAAAATTTTGACTCCTTGTGGAAAAGGCCCTTTATTATACAAAGCATTTTAAAAAAAGATATCTTCATCCTAGCTTATCAAGATGGAATAACACTACCACTACCTTTCAATGGGTATCACTCGAAGCTATAAAAGAATTGAGCATCAGGGTAATACCTGTATGTATATAAATAAAATTTTTTACTTTTATTTTGTTTTGGTTTTGTGTTGTTTGTTTGTCTAACTATTTTATGATTGAATTTATATAAAGATTCTTTACCTAATAGATAAGATGTAAAACCAGAGATAATGGGATCTCACCCTTTTTCCTCTCTTTATGATAAAAAAATAGGTCCCTAGTTAGAGCTAGTTGGTGTACAAAAAATTTCACACTTCAAATTTTGGGGCACCCCTATTAAAATTTTGAATTCTTATCTCATGTGAGTTAGTTATACTTGTTGAGTCAGTCCCCTGAATAAATAACTTGGGTTTTATTAGTTGTATTTGACTGATTGTTTTCCCCAGGTTTTCCTAGTCACTCTATAGGATTTAAAGCAATTGATTAAATCCATCACTAAAATACATTTAATCATTCCCTTCATGAGATAAATAAAGTTAAAGTGATTTAGATCAAATCAATTTATCTAAATTGATTTACTTATTTGAGAAGTAAAGTTGTCTCAAAAACCCAAATTATTTCTCTCAAATCAAACTAGGGTTATTAAACTACTTTACTTCAAAATCCAAAACCAAGCAAAGTAATTATGTAAACCCACTAAACACTCCCCAATGCAAATCTAGTTTTCAATATTACTTTACTTTCACAAAATTATAAGTAAAAGTAATGTGAGTTCCCAACCCTAAGCATTCATTGACCAAAAATTACTCAAGTTTATGAGAGCACTTTACTTCAAAAGCCAAAATCAAGTAAAGTGACTTGTAAAACCCAATAAAAGAGTTGATGGCTTACATGGCTTTTCCAATCTTATCATTAATGTGCTAGAATTTATATATATATTGGTAAATTCCAACTCATTCCTACCTACTAGCTAAGTCATCCAACCAAGTAATCATGTATGCAAACCCTGACCTATGTCATTTGAGCCTCTGGAACACTTTTGAGAAATTTCCTTTTCAATCCTTTTGCACTTGAGGTAAGTATATCACCTCCTTGTGATTTTTATGTCTTTTGTTTCCCTTTTTCTTGGTTGTTTTTCTCTACAAATGTTCTTTGCACCACCATGATTATCTCATTGTTAAGTTTGATTTGTTGTACTTTTCCTTTTTCCTTATTAACATGATTAGGTGTTTTAAAAAATCATGCACTCATACTTTTTATCATTTACTATGTTGTAAAATTTGTTAAAAAACCTCTGAGAGATAGATCCCTTTATGAAAACCCTAGTAGATAAATTCCTTGCCAATTTAATCTCCCCAACCTTAATTACTTCCTCATATTTTTTAGACCAAGTTATTACCTATTAAAAACCTGAGTTTTAAAATCCTTTTTCGCTTTAGGCTCTCTAGCACTACTTACTCAAGTTTTCAACACTGAATAACTACCTTTGGAAAACCTAAAGTCTTGATCCTAGATAAACCTAGGAAACATTGCCTAAGATCTACTCGAGATTTCCTTTCCTCATTACTTATTTTGGGTTTATCATATGTAATTACCATCTCCCAAAAACCTAAATTCTTGAGCCCAAAGAAACCCATACCATACTACTTGAGATCAACTTGGACTTCTTCCTCATGCTTTCTTACTTTGGGTTTTCAAATCCAAGTAGCTTGATTAGGAAAACCCAAAGTTGTTAGCTATGAAAACCTAAAGTTTTTAGCTATGGGAAACCTAAATTTTTTAGCTATGGAAAACTTGAATTTGTCAACCATAAAAAACATGAATTTTTTTGTGTAACCTTAGTGACTTACCTATTACTTAAAATAAAGATGCTTAGTTTTTCAAGACTTTACATAACTCAAAACATGAAACTTGTTTAGAGGTACTTCAAAAACAATGAGTTAAATCTTTTCTCAAACTTTATAAACTAGTTGGAGAATCAATAAGTGTTTAAAATCACTTATCAAGGTTTTTAGAGTTTAAAAGAGCTAATGTCTAGATCAAAAGGGTCAAGGAGATCAGAAGAAGTAGCTATGGTACAAGTGCAGGAAACACTGATTGAGGAAGTCCAAGAGTTAGCATTAGAGGAGTTTCTTTAACCAAGTGTAAATATAAAATCAAATGCTAAGAAAACTAAGCCATAATAACCCAAAATTAAGTATGAATATAAGGGTTACTTAATTAAATCAAGCATAGTACCCAAGTTAACTCAGATAAGTGATATAGACTTAGGGCATGTGTTTATAACTAAATTATTGGAGACATCTAAGGCTATAATAAAAAATCCACTCCTACATGCTATGAATTCTAGTGTAATTCTACAAGCTACTACTTTCCCAAGCTTAGATCAACTCCCTGAGTTTGTTTTGACATGTGTCAAATACTATGACTCCTTGACCAAGAATATAAAAGATATTGTTGAGAATGTAGTTATAAGACTAGATGTTCAATACCTCAATTAATATCTAAAAATCATGACATCATAAAAAGTGATTGAGATAATTATGGAGAAATCCAAAATCCAATGGGAGAATAAGCCATCAGAATGCATTAAGAGAATGAATACTTAGTACTTAAAGAAATTAAAATAAGCTTCTAGGTTCCCTATCAAGATAGTGAGGTCAGATTTCATTTAGGAAGTGGATGATATCATCCAATTACTATGTAGAATCAATAGTGAGAATAATGCCAAGTGTTTCTCCCCAAGGATGTATGCCTATATTAGGACTATTGATGTCACTATAAGCTTAGCTAAAATTGAATGGGAGAGAATGATAAGTGATAATATGGATCAATAATTAAGGAATGTGTTGTACACTTTTGATTTCAAGATGAATTCATACTTTGTGTATGTAGTAGCCTCAAGTGGAGCCATTTCAAGGTTGAGAACAAAAGGAACGCTAGTAACTGAACCAATTTATGAGTTTTACCCTCAGATGGTTCTTTCAAAGTTTTACAAACATCATATTGTAGTAAATGATGGATTATTTTATGAGCTCATTTATAAGTTGAACACATCCCTAAAACATAGAAGAGTATCAGATGAAGCATGGGATGTAGTTTCACTATATGGGTGCATTTTCATCCAATTTATTGGCTTCACATATCTCAAAGTAGGAGGTTTCTTATGTGCACTTATCAAGCTACCTAGATATCCATGTGATGAGTGGGTTATTATAGAAATGTTTAGACATCTTGTTTAATTACATGATTTATAGTTAAAGGCTTACAAAGCATCTATCAATTTTCCCATTATCATTAGCCACTATCATTGCCCAACCATTTCTAAAGCTAGGAATGTAAAAAAGGAGATGTACCATCATTACACTCAAACACATTTTTATGTTAGATCTAATTTGGATTTCAGAGGTGTATCTTAGAATATAGTTTCCCTTGATTACATGCATATACCAACACTTGATGATTATTGGACTGATTGTAGAAATGATTTTGTTGTAAGGATAAAGGAAAACACCATATTGACTATGGAATAGATTCATGCATTAGATCTAGCCACTATCCCCAAAGATATGGATGATGATGGGGTTGTCATTAGTGATGTTTTTCATGCTATTGGAGGAGACAATGTTCAATTCCTAAAATTATTTTTGGTAAAAACCAAGTTATAACTATCACAAAGAGAACTTCACACATTATATCTATGATTTATACATGGCTTCTAAATAAAGGATATTGTATGAAGTAATTAATGAAAGAGACTACTCAAACCAGTCAGAAGAGGAAAGAGACAGTATAAGGGGAAAGTAGTCAAGGTCACACAAAGAAATTGAAGTTGAGTAAAAATGTTCATGATACATTTTCATTAGAAAAGGATAAAGAGTAAACTCAATTAGATATTCCCACCCCATCATTGGAATCTTATACTACTACTACTTTTCTTATTATTTCTACCATTCCCCCTTTTAGTCATCCAAAGTATATAGTTAGTTACATGTTCTATAATCCTTAGTTCTACACCTAGTTTACTTCTAGTTCACTTATCAAGACCACTACATATTAAGTAGACTACTATCTAAGTCTTTTTATATCAATATAGTTATTAAGTTTAATACTCAAAGGAGATCTTGCTTTCTAAACTAGCAAACTGGCCTTTCACTAGAGTAAGAAGAGCACAGGGGTAAGTAGATGAGTTCTTTGAGCTAAAAGAATGCTTCAAATTCAATTTTCCTATTCAAGATAGGAATAGAAGAGGTAGCCTTTCACCTATTAGGCCAGTGACATATCCTACACATGAACTTTGACATAATTTATTTGGGATAATCCAACTAGTTAGTCTATAGTTTGTTGCTCTAAGAATAGTGGCATTACCACATCTTTTTGCATGGGGACCAATTATTGGTCCTTTAAATTTAACTCCTCTGCATGAATTGCCTAAAAGATCAAGAAAGAATTTTCCTAAATTTACTTATGATGGAAAGAAAAATCTAGATGAACACTTGGCTACCTTCTTCATAGCATATGGAGTAATTAGAGACAAATATGAAGATGTCTCTATTAGAATCTTTATGGAGACCCTACATGACTTAACTATAGAATTGTTTTACCATCTAGCTTTAGGTACTATAACCAATTGGGCTACTATGAATGAATAATTTGAGAAAATATTCAAAGCTACTAAGGATGCACATATACTGCTTACACAATTGACTCAACTCAAGAAGGAAACACATGTGTGATTTTATTGTCAGATTCAATAGATTACTTTATAATATTTCTCAGGTTGAATTGCCTACCATGGATAATCAAAAGTGTTTCTTCATTAATGCTTAGCTTCTAGAGTTCAATTACCAATTGCAAAGAGCAAGACCAGCTAATTTAATAGTAGCCCAAAATCATGCTATAGAGGTTGAAGATGATTTGATAATGGTTGGCAAGATCAAAAAATAATCTCTAAGGGAGAATCTTTGACTCCAACCACATCCTATACTATAGATCCCTTATTTCAATAAATGGCTAATGACTTGATTCAAGTCAAAAGACAAATTTCTCAAGGTACTCATATTGTTCCTGCTAAGAATGTTCCCACAAAAAAATTAAATAATCAAAACAAGAATCATATTACTAGTCTTCAAAAAAGACTAGAAATTGAAGATGTTCCTAGAAATCATGCTGAGATGAGTAAAGAAGACTCAATAGTTGATGGTATTTATCAAAGCATTAATGAGGAAGATGATTTTGTAGATCCTACTGGTGACTCCAACTATTACCTAGAATATGAATCAGAAAGTAACTATGAAGAAATGCTTCATGAAGATCATAGTCAATATTATTTAGTATTTACAAGATCTCAAGTTCAACAAGCTGATGAGAAGTCATCAAAAAAACAAGAGAAAGCAAAGGAACACTCTAGTTATGATGTGAGTATTCTTAAAGTGGTAGTTCTATACCTACTTCTCTTATTTGTAAAGAAAAATATGTTCCCTCTACTTCTCAAACTTATAAAACAATTACTCATATAGCTTAAGTTAATTCTACTTGCCTACACCCATTCCTTTGACATAATTGATCATATAAAGAAAACTAAAATTTAGATGTTAGAAGTTGCATACTTAAGGCCTTGCTTGGATTAGCTAAATAGTCTAGTCAAGTATATTCAAATCAAGGGATTGAGTAATGCACCAAATGATTCAAAATGTATTTTAACTATTATTAAACCAACCTCTTTTTAGAATAACTTTATAGCTACTTCATCTGCATCCACTTCCACATCTAAAAGGATAGATCCTTTTTATGTGTCATTCTTAATCAATGGGTATAAGTTGAGTAATTGTTTTACTGATTTAGGATGCTTTGAAAATGTTATGCTAGCTAAAGTAGATAATGCACTTGGCCTTACCCTAACTAAGTCCATAAGAAACTATTCCTCAATAGAGAGATAAAAGTCCCTTTGATCAGATAGATTAAATATGACCAAGATGTCCTAGTATCTTTCCCAGATAAAAGACTTAAAATGATAATTCTAGTAAGAGACATTACTATTTCATATGGAATGATACTAAGCCTAAACTTTTGTAAAGAGCTGGGAGGAGAGGTGAAGATAGATCGGTCATGTGCACACATCCCAATCAAAGGGGTGAATCATAAGTTTGATCCTGAGAATAAGTCAAAATACATGGTCTCTAAGTCTGAAGACCCAAAGTCATAGATTCTTTTTGAAGAATTAGACCATGGATTTTACTTCCTTGAAGTAGGAAAATAAACCCAAGAGGAAAAGGAAGAAGAACAAGAAGACAAGATATAGATTCTAGAATTTGATGATAGTTGTAGCTTTCTTGGTCCAGGTGTGGGAGTAGTATTAATCTCCCTTGTTGGTGAGATTTTTCCCTATTCATACAAGCTTATGTTTAAAAACACCAGTAACATAGTTTAATATGAAGCACTCTTGCTAGGACTTGAGCAAGCAAAGGAGAAAGGAGTAAGAATCCATAAATTTCAAGGAGATGCTAAATTAATAGTGAGATATATTAGAGGGTAGTATTAAGTGAATAAAGACAAGCTAAAACATTATTGTGATATAGTTTTGAGTGCTAAACTTAGCTTCTCTACTTTCTCAATCAATTTAGTTATTTGAGATTAGAACTCTTGAGCTGACTCACTTGTTATTACTACATCTTTACTTAGGCCAAAACAACAACCTCCACTCTTTAAAGAAGGTAACTAAAAAGTAGAAATTGTGTACCATCCAAAGGTCCTAGAAAATGTTGAGCAGTGGTAAGTCTTTAGTAATGATAAGCAAATAGCTGCATTTCTAGAGCAACAAGATAATTTTGAGGGTTTATATTTCAAAAGAAGCAACTCACATCCAGGTGAAATAATAATATATATCACTAAATTTTCACTTACCCATAGTCAAGATATAATTCAGTTGAAAGAAAATAAAATTCCCAAAGGGTTAGTTTCCTTAGAATAAATATTTGATAAACATAATCAATTTATGAAAAAAAAGAAAGAGTACGGTGATACTTATTTTTCAAAAGTAGCAAATACTAGTCTAGGCCATAAAAAAGATCCTAAGATGGTCAACATTGGCAAGTGATACTCATAGGAAGAAAAGGAAACTTTCATTAATCTTCTCATAGAGTGCATAGATGTGTTCACTTGGTCTTACAAAGACCTCAAGTCCTTCCCTCCAGATGAAGTGAAACACTATATTCCACTCTGGCTAGAGGTGAAGCTTTTCAAGCAGAAGTTACATCACCATAATCCAACTATATTAGGTACTATTTATTCTAATATTCAAAAGCTCCTTGATTTAAAGATCATTTATCCAATTCATCACTCAGAATGGTTAGCAAATTATATTCCAGTAAGAAAAAAGAAAGCGGAATTATGCTTATGTGTTGATTTCCTCAATTTAAATGAAGCCTCTCTAAAAGATAATTACCCATTACCCATCATGGATTACACCCTACAAGTAGTTACTAGCTTAGATATATTATCTATACATGATGGATTTTTTGGATACAATAAAATAAAAGCTACTAAGGAAGATCAATACAAAACTTCCTTCACAACACCATGGGGAAATTTTGCTTATCAAAATATGCCTTTTGGGCTTATCAATGCTGGAGCAACATTTCATTGGGTAATAGATATGTAATTTATTCATTTGAAAAAAATTATTATGTTATACCTAAATGACTTATTAGTCTTTTTAAAGCAAAGAGGTGATCATTTGGTTAATCTTGAAGAAGTTTTTATCGAATGCAAAAAACATGGGAATTCTTTAAAACTAAAGAAACATTTTTTTTTATGACTAAAAGAAATATCCTTGGTCATATAGTCTTAAAAAATGGAACCAAAATCAACCCAGAGCAAGTTAATGATATTCAAAGTTTGCCTATGCCTACATCCAAGAAAGGGGTGCACTCATTCTTTGGTAAGGTAAATTTACTTAGAAGATTCCTAATTTTTTCAAAATTGACTCATCACATCTTAGATATGATGAAAAAGAAATAAGATTTCAAATGGAATACTAAAGGAAAATTATCATTTGATGAATCAAGGTAGCAATAGTTGAAGCCCTAGTGTTAGTTTCCCCTTATTTTAGAAAAAAATTCATTCTTTACTGCTACTCTTCTGAGCATACCATGTGACCTATACTTATGCAAAAGATTGATGAAGATGTTGAATCCATGATATCTTTCATGAGTAGCCTCTGAAGACCTCTGAATAGAAGTATTCATAGATGGATAAGCATGCTTATACTATTGTTAAAGCATGTAAAGTTTTTAGGGACTATATTTTGTCTTCACATACTAAAGTTTATGTAGTTGATATCTCAATCAAGTCAATTCTAACATAGTAGGAACTGGGATTACTGAGAGGCACTTGGGTAGCTAAGGTGCAAGAGTTTGATCTTGCTATGAAACCCATAAAGTTAGTAAGTGGAAAATGCTTCTATCAATTGATGATAGAGAGAATACCTAATGACATTGATATAAAATCTTCTCTTCAAGCTAAAATAAATGAAAAATTACCCATGGTACTTTTTGTTAATCTTATAGATGAATGGTATAACAAGATTGCTTACTTTCTGACTTATGGAAAATGTCCATTTGATTTTATATGGAAGTAAAGATGTACCATCAAGATAAAATCAAAAGATTATGTCCTTTGGGATAATGGGTTATATAAAAAAGGAATTGATGGATTTTTACTTCTCTATGTAGATAAGGAGCAACAAATAAGAATACTTGAGCAATTTCATGATAAAGCCTATGGAGGCCATTTCTAAGCAAGAGTCACAAAATAAAAAATATTATGGGTAAGGTAATTTTTGCCTAATTTTTTTCAAGATAATTTCAAATGGGTCCCTAAATGTCAGGCATGTCAGCATTTTATAGGAAAAATTAAATTTCCATCCTTGCCTCTAAAACTAGAGATTATTGATGAACCTTTCTATCATTGGGGTATGGATTTCATTGGTATGTTGAACCCTTCCTCAAGTGATGGACATTGTTATGTCTTGATGGATATTGAATACTTAAGTGAGTGGGTTAAAGCTATTCATGTGAAACATGCCACTTCTAAAGTTATATGTGACTTCATCAAAGAGAATATTGTTGTGAGGTTTGGAGTTCCTCATAAAATTGTCACAAATAATGCAAACAACTTTTCTTCAATAGAACTGACTGAGTTTTGTTACTCATATGGGATATACTTGGTGCATGCTTCAAATAATTATCTTCAGGGTAATGGCCAAGCTGAGTCTAGTAATGAAAATTGATGACTATTATCCATAAGCTAGTAGATAACAATAAAAATTCTTGGCACAAGAAGTTATTTGATGCACTATGGGCTGACAAAATCATCCTATAAAAAGCTATAGGAATGTCTCCTTCCAATTACTCTATGGAATAGATGCTGAGATACCAATAACCATTAAGATTTCCACTTTTAAATTTTCTAAATCCATTAAGGATAGTGCTATCAAGATTCACTGAATAAGAGAATCATGTTTCTCACTAAATTTTAAGAAACACATGTTCAAGTTGTTGACCAGTTAGCTGATCATCAAATGAGAGTAAAAAATATCTTTGATAAAAATGCTTAGGACAGACAGTTTAATGTTGGTGATTTAGTCCTCTTATGGGATAAATAGAATGAATAAAAAGTGAAGCATGAAAAATTTTACTCCTTATGGAAAGGGCCCTTAATTATACAAAGGATTTCTAGAAAAGATAACTTCATCTTAGCTTATTAGGATGGAATTGCAATGTCACTACATTTCAATGGGCAACACTTGAAGTGCTACAAGAATTAAACAATAGGGTAATACTTA